>JASPKZ010008779.1:0-165000 GCA_030220185.1 Diploptera punctata
AATATGTTATAGACGGGTTACTCGACACCATTCTAATATGTACAGAGGGGTTAATATAACAATTGTTCTAAATGTACAGAGGGGTGGTTATATAAAAAGTTCTAATACGTACAGAGGGGTAAATATAAAATTCTAATATGTACAGAGGGGTTATATAAAAAGTTCTAATATGTATAGGGGGTTAATATAAAAATTTCTACTATGTACAGAGGGGTTAATATAAAAAGTTCTAATAGGTACAGAGGGGTTAATATAAAAGTCATTAATATGTACAGAGGGGTTAATATAAAAGTTCTAATATGTAAAGAGGGGTTAATGATAAAAGTTCTAATATGTACCGAGGGGTTAATATAAAAAGTTATAATATGTCAGAGGGGTGAATATAAAAAGTTCTAATAGTACAGAGGGGTAATATAAAAAGTTCTAAGAGGGACAGAGGGTGAATATAAAAAGTTCTAATATGTACGAGGGGTTAATATAAAGTTTAATATGTACAAAAGGGTAGGGGGGGTTAATAAAAAAGTCCTAATATGTATAGAGGGGTATATAAAAAGTTAGAATATGTACAGAGGGGTTCATATAAAAAGTTCTTAATATGTAACAGAGGGGAAAAAGTATAGTTAATATAAACAAATTCCTAATAGTATAGCAGGGGGTAAATATAAAAAGTTATAATAGGATACAGAGGGGTTAAATAAAAGTATTAATAGTACAGAGGTTGATATAAAAGAGTCCTCCCCTAATATGTAGAGAGGGGGTTAATATAAAAAGTTATAATATGTACAGAGGGTTGTTAATATTAAACGTTCTAAATCTGTATAGAGGGGTTAATATAAAAAGTTCTAATATGTAACAGAGGGGTTAATATAAAAAAGTTCTAATATGTAACAGATAGGGGTTTAATATAAAAAGTTCTCATATGTACAGAGGGGTTAATAATAAAAAGATACTGAATATGTATAGAGGGGTTTTAATATGAAAAAGTGATTAATATGTATAGAGGGGGTTAATATTAAAAAGTGGTATAATAGGACAGACGGGGGTCAATATAAAAAGTTCTAAATGTACAGAGGGGTTTTTAATTATAAAAAGTATAATATGTACAGAGGGGTATATAACAAGTCAGAATTATGGACAGAGGGTGAATCCCACTAAAAGTTCTTAATATGATAGAGGGGGGGTAGATATTAAAAGTTCTAATATGTACAGATGGGTTAATATAAAATGTTCTAATTATGTACCAGAGGGGTTAATATAAAAAGTTTTCTAATTGACAGGGGGTAATATTAAAAAGTCTTATATGTATAGAGGGGTTAATATAAAAAGTTCTAACATGTACACAGCAGGGGTTAATATAAAAAGTTCTAAATGTATAGGGGGTTATTAAAAAAGTTATAATATGTAACAGAGGGGTTAATATAAAAAGTTCTATAGGTTAGGGGGTTAATATAAAAAGTTATAATAGTACAGAGGGGGTTAATATAAAAAGTCCTAATATGCCCATACAGAGGGGTTTAATCAAAAGTTCTAATACGTACAGAGGGGTTAATATAAAAAGTTTAATATGTAAAGAGGGGTGAATATAAAAATTTAATATGTACCGAGGGGTTAATATAAAAAGTCCTAATATGTATATAGACTGGTTACTTAAAAAGTCTAATATGTATAGAGGGGTCTTTAATATAAAAAAGTCCTAATATGTATAGAGGGCGGTTAATATAAAAAGTTTTCTAATATGGTATGAGGGGGAAATATAAAAAGTTTTATAATATGTACAGAGGGGTTTAATATAAAAAAGTCATAATTGGTACAGAGGGGTTTATATAAAAGTCTAAATATGTACAGAGGGGGTTAAATATAAAAGTTTAAGATGTACAGAGGGGTTAACTAAAACGTTTCTAATATGTACAGAGGGGTTTTTATATAAAAAAGTTCTAATATGTACAGAGGGGTTAATATTAAAAAGTCATAATATGGACGAGGGGTTAATATAAAAGTCATAATATGTACAGAATGGGGGTTAAGATAAAAGTTCTAATATGTACAGAAGGGTTGTAATATAAGAGTTCATATTGTACAGAGGGGTAATAGAAAAAGTTCTAAGATGTCCAGAGGGTTAATATAAAAAGTCCTAATATGTATAGAGGGGTTAATATGGAAAATTTCTAATATGCACAAGAGGGGGTTAATATAAAAAAAGTTCTAATATTGTACAGAGGCGGTTAATGGTTAAATAACAGTTCTAATATTGTAAGAGGGTTTAATATTCAAAAGTTATAAATGTACAGAGGGGGAATTATAAAAAGTGATAATATGTACAGAGGGGTAATATAAAAAGTCCTAATAGGCCTTACAGAGGGGATATAAAAAGTTTAATACGTACAGACGGGTTAATTAAAAAGTTCAATAGGTACAGAGGGGTGGTTAATATGAAAAAAGTTCTAATATGGACAGAGGGGTGAATATAAAAAGTCCTTAAGATATATAGAGGGGGTAATATAAAAGGTCCTAATATATATCGAGGGGTTAATATAAAAGGTTCAATATATACCAGAGGGGTTTTTAATAGTTATACAAGTTCTTATAATGTACAGAAGGGGTGAATAGAAAAAGTTTCTAATATGTACACGAGGGTAATATAAAAAGTTTAATATGTACAGAGGGGTTAATATAAAAAGTTTCTAATATGTACAGAGGGTTTAATATAAAAAGTTCTAATATGTACAGGGGGTAATATAAAAAGTTTCTAATATGTTAAGAGGGGTTTAATATAAAAAGTTCTAATATGTATAAGAGGGGTTGTTAAAGATAAAAAGTCCTAATAGTATAGAGGGGTTAATATAAAAAAGTTATATATGTCAGCGGGGTTATATAAAAAGGTCTAATATGGCAAGAGGGGTAATATAAAAGTCCTAATATGTATAGAGGGGTTAATATCAAAAGTTCTAATATGTACAGAGGGGTTAATCTAAAAAAGTACAATATGTACAGAGTGGTTATATAAAAAGTACTAATAGGACAGAGGGGTAATATAAAAAGTCTAATATGTTATAGGGGGTTAATATAAAAGTAAAATTACAGAGGGGTTAATACAAAAAGTTCTAATTGTAAAGAGGGGTTAAATTAAAAGTTCTAATATGTACAGAGGGGTTAATATAAAAGTTTAATATGTACAGAGGGGTTTAATTATAAAACGGTCTAATATGTACAGCGGGGGTAATTATAAAAAGTCTAAATATGTACAGAGGGGTTAATATAAAAAGTTCAAATGTACAGAGGGGTTAATATAAAAGCCTCAAATCTGACATAGGGGGTTTAATACTAAAAGTTTTCTATATGTACAGAGGGGTTAATATAAAATTCTCCCCTATATGTTTAGAGAGGGTTAATCTAAAAGTTTTCCTAATATAGTCGCATCAGAGGGGGTAATATAAAAGTCCTAATATGTGTAGAGGGGGTTAATATAAAAAAGTTCTAATATAGTACAGAGGGTTCATATAACGTTCTACTATGTTAGACGGGTATAATATAACAGTTCGTTAAAATTGGTAAAGAGGGTTAATATTAAAATCGTTCTTAAATATGTAAGAGGGGTTAATATAAAAAGTTCTAATACGTACAGAGGTGTTACAGAGGGTTAATATAAAAGTTGCCTACTATGATATAGAGGGGTTTAATATAAAATTTCTAATTATGTACAGAGTGGAGGGTTATATAAAAATCTAATATTGAACAGAGGGGGTTAATTATACAAAGTCATAATAGTACAGAGGTGTTACTATAAATTTCTAATATGGTAACAAGGGCGGGGTTAATATAAAATGGTTCGTAATCAGTGCACAGGGAGGGGTTAATATAAAAGTTCTAAGTACAGAGGGGTTGTTAATATAAAAAGTTCTAATATGATACAGAGGGGTTAATATAAAAGATTCTAATATGTTACAGAGGGGTTAATATAAACAGTTCTAATATGTGACAAGGGGTTAACATAAAACAGTTCTATATGTACAGAGGGGTTATCTAAAAAGTTCTAATATGTACATATAGAGGGTATATAAAAGTTAGAATATGTACAGAGGGGTTAATATAAAAAGTTCTAATATGTACAGAGGGGTTGTAATATAAAATTCTACTCTGTCAGAGGGGTTAAATCAAAGTTTAAATGTATAGAGGGGTTAATATAAACATTCTACTATGTACAGAGGGTTATATAAAAGTCCTATAGTATAGCGGGGTTAATATAAAAGTTTTAATATGTATAGAGGGGTTAATATAAAGTTTATATGTACAGAGGGGGTTATATAAAAGTTAATATGTAAGAGGGTTAATTACAAGTGCATATGTACAGAGGGGTTAATATAACGTTCTAATATGTACAGAGGGGTTTAATATAAACATAAGTTTATGTTTAGAGGGGTTAATATAAAAAGTTATAATAGTATAGAGGGTTAATTAAAAAGTTCTAATATGTATAGAGGGGTTAATATACAAGTTGTATTATGTCTGGAGGGGTTAATATAAAGTTTTACTCTGTACAGAGGGGTTACTATAAAAAGTTCTACTATGTATATAGGGGTTGATATAACAAGTGTTTATAAATGTACAGAGGGGTTTAATATAAAAAGTCCTATATGCCTACAGAGGGGTTAGATAAAAAGTTCTAATACGTACAGAGGGGGTTAATATAAAAAGTTCTAATATGTACAGAGGGGTTAATATAAAAAGTTCTATTATGTACAGAGGGGTTAATTATAAAAAGTTCTAATATGTACAGAGGGGTTAATATAAAAAAGTCCTAATAGTATTAGAGGGTTAATATAAAAAAGTTTAATATGTACAGAGGGGTTAATATAAAAGTTCTATATGTTACAGAGGGGTTAATATAAAAAAGTCATAATATGTATAGAGGGGTTTTTTTTAAATATGAAAAGTTATAATATGTACAGAGGGTGTTAATATAAAAAGTTTCTAATATGTACAGAGGGGTTAATATAAAAAGTCCTAATATGTTAGAGGGGTTGGGTTAATATAAAAAGTTATTAATATGTACAGAGGGGGTTATATAAAAAAGTACTAATATGTACAGAGGGGTGAATATAAAAGTTCTAATATGTATAGAGGGTGGGTTAATATAAAAAGTTCTAATATGTACAGAGGGTGTTAATATAAAAAGTTCTAATATGTACAGAGGGGTTAATATAAAAAGTTCTAATATGTACAGAGGGGTTAATATAAAAAGTCCTAATATGTACAGAGGGGTTAATATAAAAAGTTCTAATATGTACAGAGGGGTTAATATAAAAGTTCTAATATGTACAGAGGGGTTAATATAAACAGTTCTAATATGTACAGAGGGGTTAATATAAAAAGTTCTAATATGTACAGAGGGGTTAATATAAAAGTTATAATATGTACAGAGGGGTTAATATAAAAGTTCTAATATTGTACAGATGGGTTATATAACAAGTTATAATATGTACAGAGGGGGTTAATATAAAAAGTTATAATATGTACAGAGGGTTAATATAAAAGTTTCTAATATGTACAGAGGGGTTAATATAAAAGTTCTAATATGTACAGAGGGGTTAATATAAAAAGTTCTTAATAGTACAGAGGGGTTAATTATAAAAAGTTCCTAATATGTACAGGAGGGGTTAATATAAACAGTTCTAATATGTACAGAGGGGTTAATATAAAAAGTTCTAATATGTACAGAGGGGTTAATATAAAAAGTTATAATATGTACAGAGGGGTTAATATAAAAGGTTATAATATGTACAGAGGGGTTAATATAAAAGTTCTAATATGTACAGAGGGGTTAATATAAAAAGTTCTAATATGTACAGAGGGGTTAATATAAAAAGTTCTAATATGTACAGAGGGGTTAATATAAAAGTTCTAATATGTACAGAGGGGTTAATATAAAAGTTCTAATATGTACAGAGGGGTTAATATAAAAGGTTCTAATATGTACAGAGGGGTTAATATAAAAGTTCTAATATGTACAGAGGGGTTAATATAAAAAGTTCTAATATGTACAGAGGGGTTAATATAAAAAGTTCTAATATGTATAGAGGGGTTAATATAAAAAGTTCTAATATGTACAGAGGGGTTAATATAAAAAGTTCTAATATGTATAGAGGGGTTAATATAAAAGTTCTAATATGTACAGAGGGGTTAATATAAAAAGTTATAATATGTACAGAGGGGTTAATATAAAAAGTTCTAATATGTACAGAGGGGTTAATATAAAAAGTTCTAATATGTACAGAGGGGTTAATATAAAAAGTTCTAATATGTACAGAGGGGTTAATATAAAAAGTTCTAATATGTACAGAGGGGTTTAATATAAAAATTCAATATGTAGAAGAGGGGTTAATATAAAAATTTCTGATATGTATAGAGGGGTTAATATAAAAAGTTAAATATATACAGAGGGGTTAATATAAAAAGTTCTAATATGTACAGAGGGGTTAATATAAAAAGTCCTAATATGTACAGAGGGGTTAATATAAAAGTTCTAATATGTACAGAGGGGTTAATATAAAAAGTCCTAATATGTACAGAGGGGTTAATATAAAAAGTTCTAATATGTACAGAGGGGTTAATATAAAAAATTCCTAATATGTATAGAGGGGTTAATATAAAAAGTTATAATATGTACAGAGGGGTTAATATAAAAAGTTCTAATATGTACAGAGGGGTTAATATAAAAAGTTCTAATATGTACAGAAGGGGTTAATATAAAAAGTTCTAATATGTACAGAGGGGTTAACATAAAAAGTTCTAATATGTACAGAGGGGTTAATATAAAAAGTCCTAATATGTTAATAGAGGGGTTAATATAAAAAGTTATAATATGTACAGAGGGGTTAATATAAAAGTTCTCATATGTACAGAGGGGTAATATTTAAAACAGTTCTAATATGTACAGAGGGGTGGTTAATATAAAAAGTTCTAATATGTACCGAGGGGTTAATAGGGGTTAATATAAAAAGTTATAATATGTACAGAGGGGTTAATATAAAAGTTCTAATATGTACAGAGGGGTTAATTATAAACAGTTCTAATATGTACAGAGGGGTTAATATAAAAAGTTTCTAATAGGTCCAGAGGGTGTAATATAAAAAAGTTCCTAATACGTAACAGAGGGGGTGTGTAATATAAAAAGTTCTTATATGTACAGAGGGGTTAGTTAATTAAAAAAGTTATAATATGTACAGAGGGTGTTAATATAAAAAGTTCTAATATGTACAGAGCGGTTAATATAAAAAGTTCTAATATGTACAGAGGGGCCGCCGAATATAAAAAAGTCCTAATATGTATAGAGGGGGTAGGAATATAAAAAGTTCTAATATGCTACAGAGGGGTTAATATAAAAAGTTCTAAATGTATAGATTGGGGTACTTAATATAAATACAGATTATAATATGTACAGATGGGGTTCAATATAAGTTCTTCTATAATATGTATAGAGGGCTTAATATAAAAAGTTATAATATGTACAGAGGGGTTAATATAAAAAGTCCTTAATATGCTACAGAGGGTGTTAATATAAAAAAGTTCTAATACGGACAGAGGGGTTAATATAAAAAGTTCTATCTATAGTACAGAGGGGTTAATATAAAAGTTTCTAATTATGTACAGAGGGGTTAATATAAAAATTCTAATATGGTTATAGAGGGGTTCATATACAAAGTCATAATATATACAGAGGGGTTAATTATAAAAAAGTTCTAATGAGTACAGAGGGGTTAATTATTATAAAAGTCCTAATATTGTACAGAGGGGTTAATATAAAAGTTCTAATATGTACAGAGGGGTTAATATAAAAAGTTCTAATATGTACAGAGGGGTTAATATAAAAAGTTCTAATATGTACAGGAAGGGGTTAATATAAAAAGTTCTAATATGTACAGAAGGGGTAATATAAAAAAAAGTTTCTAATATGGACAGAGGGGTTAACATAAAAAGTTATAATATGTACAGAGGGGTTTTAATATAAAAAGTCCTAATATGTATAGAGGGGTTAATATAAAAAGTTATAATATGTACAGAGGGGTTAATATAAAAAGTTCTAATATGTACAGAGGGGTTAATATAAAAAGTCCTAATATGTATAGAGGGGTTAATATAAAAAGTTATAATATGTACAGAGGGGTTAATATAAAAAGTCATAATATATACAGAGGGGTTAATATAAAAGTTCTAATATGTATAGAGGGGTTAATATAAAAGTTCTAATATGTACAGAGAGGTTAATATAAAATGTTCTAGTATGTACAGAGGGGTTAATATAAAAAGTTCTAATATGTACAGAGGGGTTAATATAAAAGTCCTAATATGTACAGAGGGGTTAATATAAAAAGTCAAAATATGTGCAGAGGAAAAAGTTCTAATTTGTACAGAGGGGTTAATATAAAAGTTCTAATATGTACAGAGGGGTTAATATAAAAGTTCTAATATGTACAGAGGGGTTAATATAAAACGTTCTAATATGTACAGAGGGGTTAATATAAAAAGTTCTAATATGTACAAAGGGGTAAATATAAAAAGTTCTAATATGTACAGAGGGGTTAATATAAAAAGTCATAATATGTACAGAGGGGTTAATATAAAAAGTCATAATATGTACAGAGGGGTTAATATAAAAGTTCTAATATGTACAGAGGGGTTAATATAAAAGTTCTAATATGTACAGAGGGGTTAATATAAAAAGTTCTAATATGTACAGAGGGGTTAATATAAAAGTTCTAATATGTACAGAGGGGTTAATATAAAAAGTCATAATATGTACAGAGGGGTTAATATAAAAGTTCTAATATGTACAGAGGGGTTAATATAAAAAGTCATAATATGTACAGAGGGGTTAATATAAAAGTTCTAATATGTACAGAGGGATTAATATAAAAAGTCATAATATGTACAGAGGGGTTAATATAAAAGTTCTAATATGTACAGAGGGGTTAATATAAAAAGTCATAATATGTACAGATGGGTTAATATAAAAGTTCTAATATGTACAGAGGGGTTAATATAAAAAGTCATAATATGTACAGAGGGGTTAATATAAAAGTTCTAATATGTACAGAGGGGTTAATATAAAAGTTCTAATATGTACAGAGGGGTTAATATAAAAATTTCTAATATGTACAGAGGGGTTAATATAAAACGTTCTAATATGTACAGAGGGGTTAATATAAAAAGTTCTAATATGTACAGAGGGGTAAATATAAAAAGTTCTAATATGTACAGAGGGGTTAATATAAAAAGTTCTAATATGTACAGAAGGGTTAATATAAACAGTTCTAATATGTACAGAGGGGTTAATTAAAAAAGTTCTAATATGTTCAGAGGGGTTAATACAAAAAGTCCTAATATGCCTACAGAGGGGTTAATATAAAAAGTTCTAATATGTACAGAGGGGTTAATATAAAAAGTCCTAATATGTATAGAGGGGTTAATATAAAAAGTTCTAATATGTACAGAGGGGTTAATATAAAAAGTCCTAATATGTATAGAGGGGTTAATATAAAAAGTCCTAATATGTATAGAGGGGTTAATATAAAAAGTTCTAATATGTACAGAGGGGTTAATATAAAAAGTCCTAATATGTATAGAGGGGTTAATATGAAAAGTTCTAATATGTACAGAGGGGTTAATATAAAAAGTTCTAATATGTACAGAGGGGTTAATATAAAAAGTTCTAATATGTACAGAGGGGTTAATATAAAAAGTTCTAATATGTACAGAGGGGTTAATATAAAAAGGAACAAATCCAAAAGTTCCTTTAAGTATGCCCCCAAAAATGATCTTCCGAGTTATGATACACTATCTATCATCACTATCAATTTATATTGTAAATAATTACTTGACATGATAGCTCTGGAGAACCAAGGTGAATTTATATGGCTGGTGTCATTGCAAGCGGATGGCATTAAAGGAAATTACGTATTAGCGTTACTCAATCGCTCAACCTTAGTTTCAGCAGATTTCGCTACTTATATGAACAGCTACTCAATGCCATTGCGAGGCTGTGTGAATCCATTCCAGAACCTAGACACAAGGACAAATTCATGATACAGCCGGCCGGGACTATTCAGAGAATGCTTAACCGTTAACTCCATTGAGGCTAATAATTTGTATTGTGTGAGATAATAATAATAATAATAATAATAATAATAATAATAATAATAATAATACTTTATTTATTCTGGCAGAGTTAAGGCCATAAGGCCTCTCTTCCACTCAACCAGCACAAATACAAATAAATATTCGACAAATATAGATATACACTATACTAATTTTAAACAATTAAAGATACATTAAATGTAGCAATGTAAATTTCATGTACAAACAACATTTTATAGGGTAATAACAATAATGATACGATAATAATAATAATAATAATAATAATAATAATAATTAATAATATAAATATGATACATTATACGAGAAACACCAATTAATATATACCTTACACTGGATACACTAACATTAAATAATTATGAACGTTTTATTCATTTTATGAAAAAAAAAGAAAAAAAAAAAAAGAAAATTGATTTGTATTTGTGACATACATCTGAAGAATATACAGTGTAGCCAAACAGCTGTCATGAATATTGATTGAAAAAGTATTTATGAAAATCAATAAAACTTTTAGAGTTTTATTTAGTAAATAAAGAATATAGATTTTCATCAAGTAAACGCCAGATCAATTGATTACATGTTCTTTGATATTCTCTTCACACCAGTGCTCTGGACTCCAAAGACACCAATTGCACTTTTTTTGTGCATTCGGTTTCGCGCTTGATGATAGATGGTGTTAGTGTGATCTATTAAAAAAACATGCATCACTTACCAGACCATTTTGCATTGATGATGTGTATTTCTGTGCACAGAGAAGAGTGCAAGACTAGTCTATGTTGTTTTAATTTTTCTACGTATATGTTGTTTTGAAGGTTGGTTATTAAGGGTCGGTTTCACCAACAGAGGTAACTATATTACGCCAGTTTAAGCTATGCATTATACACGGGGAAAACTGGCGTAATACGGTTACCTCTGTTCGTGAAATTAACCCTAAGAGGTGCAAGGAAGTTAAAATCGTTGCCGGGACTCAGCCTATTCCTACCAAAAAGTACCAATGGGTCCGAGAGGTTAATATCTTTACCCGACGAACGAATAGTTATGAACAAAAACTTCGTTCTCTATGTACAGAACTGTATTGATTCTCAACATACGTACTGCGGATGAGTTTGGGATTTAATGCAATGCTACTATGTGAGTTGGTGCAGCAGAAATGCTTCATATATATTCAATTAACTTGTAGAATACTGTACGGTGTATGTAGGCCTATACCTGAGCAGTCCAATGTCCAGTTTCATTACGTCTGCTCCTCATGGAGAACTTCATTGTATTGGGGCGCATTGAAGAACATGACAGTTCCGATGTAAATGTTACAGCAGGAAGAACTATCAGGATCACTGGAACTATAATTCTCATTCTGCAGCAACTGCAACAATATAGTATAACATAATTTTATTTTATATTATCTTCGAACTTCATTATTTTAATAACTAAAATTTAACATATACTATACATAACCTGTTCAACAACTCGTTCAATACTTCACCCATAAAACATATTTTCACATATGAAATATTGAGGTTATAGAGATTTTTAAAGTTAAGATATTAATAAAATAAATGTATACAATTGCATACTAACGAAAATTAAACATTACATACATTTCACGTAGACTTTCACGGCCGGAGTTGCTATGAAGATCTTGATGAAGATTTTCGGGCTGTAGGCTGTGGTCGTGAGGCTTTGGCGAAACGTCGGGGAACTACAAGCCTCACGACCACGGCCTACAGCCCGAAAATCCTCATCAAGATCATCATTGCATACATTTACTTTTTGTAGTCAGTCACTTGCATTATTACATGTGCCGATGCAACAAAGTAACAAAAATTGCTTTAATACCAATTGACAAAATTAAATACAAATTGTATCAAAGCTATTTACTTACTTACTTACTCACTGGCACTATGGAACCCGTAGGTTCATGGCCGCACGGACATAAGCTCTCCATAATCCCTATCCTGAGCTAATGCTTTCCAATCATTCCCTGTATAATCTACTTCCCTCAAATCAGAGTTAATATTATTCTCCCACCTCATTCTTGGTCTACCAACTGGGCGTTTACCCTCTGGCTTTCCTACAAGAAGCTTCCATGCAAGTCTTTCATTCCCCATACGTGCAAGATGTCCTGCCCATCGCAGTCTACGAGACTTAAATACTTGTAACCTCCTTTCCTCCCTTAAAGTAAGAGACCATGTTTCGCATCCATATAATATAACTGGTAGAAAAATAGTTTTATATGTTTTCAGTTTAACGTTTTTTTGAAAGGAGTTGGGACATCAAGAGTCTCTGCAGTGCATAATAGCGCGGATTTCCAGAATTGAGCTATTAAAATATTTTTTTTGTAATCTGAAACAATTAATTTTTATTTATTCCAATAATGTAATACGTATTGATTATATGAACTTACCTGAGTTCGTACCTTACATATAAAAAGGAATGTGAGTTGTTTGTGAGTCTACTTGGCTGATTTGAATATGGTTTTATCCATCATTTAGATATTTTTTTCTGGGATAATTAACGTAATATGTTATATACGTTAATTGTCCCAGAAAAATTCTCTAAATGATGGATAAAACTGTATTCAAATCGGCCAAGTAGTTTTTGAGTTCATAAAGGTTACTATAGGGCCGATGCTTGAAAAAGGCGTCGGCGCGCTAAAAAGTAGCTTTTTTACGCTTAAATGGCTTGCACTATCTTAACCATAACAAATACACAAAACTAATACACATAATTGAATATCTAAATAAAAGCTATAAAAAGGTCAATTACATCATATGTGTTTATCATTTACGGAAAACTCCACAATAACCATTTTTACACGATAGTGCGTTCTGTCTGTACTTACAGCAATGGCGACCATGATTGTAAGTTCAATTTCTTAAATTTCGGGGTTGCCAACCTATAAATAACTAAACTATACTGTAATATTACAAATTACCTACCTAGTGCGGGAAGTTAAACCACTGTCCTTTATGTATACTACGTACAATGTATATACAAAAATATATTCAAAAGGTAGTGTTAATATACAATATAGAAAACAAATCACTGCATTTTAAATTAACTGAGCTTTATTCGAAATAATATAAAACAATTTCGTATTTGTCGCTATTTTACACCTTATTGGTGTCACGGCCTGCTGTAGTCTCAACTAAATTATTTTCGACATTTACCGTATTAACATTCACCAGACTGTTAACCTTAGTCAGTTGTTTATAATGAACGCAAATATTTCCATCAAAGATGTTCTTATTTTACTGTTATTCATTAAAACACCATCCTGCAAAAAATAATGTACAAGGGGCACGTTTATGAATATTTTACAGAATCTTGGAAATTAAAAGCCTCGCTATCGCTCGGTTTTAATCATTTCCTGGCTTCTGTAAAAACCACTTCCCAATCTCGCCATTGTAATATACTATTTTGTTTTTAAGCTCATTGTTGCCAAAAAATATCGGGATAAGTAGATTCCTGGGCAACGCCGGATATACTTCACGAGATATCTAAAAGTAATTACGATATATCTATTGATAATTATTTTTTTTACTTACTGAACTAAACATAAAATTACATTTAATTTATTTAGGCCTAGCAGCGGACGCCGGGTATTAGCTAGTAATTTATGTTTATCCTTGCTTGTTACGTAAAAAAAATATTAAATTTCTCATGTTTGTTCATATGTTCGATAAAGATGCGTTCATTTTTTGTGAATATTACAGGATATGTTTGATAGGTGTTTCATTTCCTGGTATTTTGTTGTACAATCGTAAAGTAATGAATCATAATATGAAATGAAACTCAAAATGTTTTTGCTTGGCCACAGTACTGGAGAGCTTAGTATTGAATATACTATGGTGATTGTTAAATCCTTAAATAATACATTTATGATTAAAGATTAATGTATTTACAATGACTATTTAACTCATGCCCCAAATGGGAGCCAATGACCAATTGCGTTTCAGTGATTTGCAACCAATCACAGTCGTGTTTCAACTGGAATTTATGCAAATAATTTATCATAAAAGAAAGCGCCTCCTTTTTAACATTCTGAATAGGCCAGAGCACTATTTTGGCAGTGACTCTAACAAATACGTTGAATATAGCAATTTATATATTAAGATGTAAGAATTCTAGAATGCAAATGACTTCCAGATTGTATATATATATATATATATTATATATATATATATATATATATGCGTACATACGGATGTGCGTGTGTGTGTGTGTATATGTATGTATATATAGTGTACGAATGTAAGCAGATACTGCTTGCGGGATATAATAGAAAAAAACATTTCTAGCAATGATTATACCACAATAAAAAGAAACCACTGTTTGCACTTTCTTAAACTTATTATTTCCCGGGTAATAAAGTTCCAGAAAGATATAATTGACATATTTACATCATAGTACATAAAAAATTAATTAATAACCTATAATGTTGGTTATAAACAGTTTGATGTTTCATTTTTTCGCCACTAGAATGCATTCTTACAATATTGCGATTCTTTGGCAATAAATAATATGATCTGGTTGGCAGTGATGAAAAAATGAAGCATAACAAAGTTTTCTCACTTGTTTTCAAACATCGCCTTTTTCATTAAATATATAAATATTTTAAACTACATAATATATGTGAACAATATAATCTCAAAATATCCATAGAAAAAACTAAGGTAATGGCATTCCAAGGGAAAAAATCAAATCAGATCGAAAATAGTAATAGGAAACAAAATCATAGAAACAGGTGAACCATCTCAATTATCTAGGATGTGACATTTCATTTAATTATGATAATGATATAAATAATAAAATAGCAAAATTCCAGGGAATATGTGGTACGATAAAACGATCACTAAATAACCAAAACAACAAGATAGACCCAATTGGAAATTTTATAAAATGTTGGCAGTACCGGTACTACTCTATGGATCAGAAGCCTGGATACATAAAAAACAAGATCTAAGTAGAATAACGGCGGCCAGAAATGAAATTTTTGAGATCTGTTAAAGGGTGCACTAAGGAAGACAGAACCAAGAACACAGAAATAACACAGGAACTTGAAATATTTGCAATAACTGATAAAATAGATACATATAGACAAAAATGGAAACAACACATAGACAGAATGAATGAAGATAGATATCCAAAACAAATAACAAAATACAAACCTAAAGGCACCCGAGATGTGGGCAGACCTAGAAAGAGATGGGCTGAAGTCGGAACGGGTCAACAGACCTAATCCATGAATGCAGATGATAATGATGAATATTTTAAAATAACTATATTTAAATAATGATTTGTGAGTAAACAGTTTAATTTTATTCGTGGAATAGTCCTAACAAATGCCACTCTTTATTTCCAAATTTTCGAGATAAATTCACTCGTCACCTCGTGACATCTTGAATTTATCGATAATTTGCAAATCACTCGTGGCATTACTTATGAAAAAGTAATGTTTTATCATAAACTAGATAAACATTAAGGAATATAAAACTGCTGAATCCGGTTCATTTTTTTACTCCTAGTAATACTTCGATGGGCAGGACATATTGCACGTATGGGGAGTGAAAGACTTGCATGGAAGCTTCTGGTAAGAAAACTAGAGGGAAAACGCCCAGTTGGTAGACCAAGAATGAGATGGGAGAATAACATTAGCTATGATTTGAGAGAAGTAGATTATACAGGGAATGATTGGAAAGCATTAGCTCAGGATAGGGATGTATGGAGAGCTTATGTCCGCGCGGCCATGAACCTACGGGTTCTATAGTGCCAGTGAGTAAGTAAATAAGTAAGTAATACTTACAAAGTTAAATTGAAGATGAATGTTGGAAACATCAGCAGATTATTGTAGAAGATCTTCAAGTGAATAACACTTAAGAAACTTCTTGGTCCTATAATTCTTAGTACTATACTCCTCGGAACAATTCTACGTTTTATTTCAATATTGGAAATCCCATACCAAGTATCATAAATACTGTATTGCTGAATATCAGTCACACAAGAAAGACTTAGAAGCCTTGCTCTCAACGTTATCAAGGACTCGATAGCAATGTTTACACGTCTTCGACACCCATTTCTAACAGTACACCTTATTCTATTTTTGTTGAATTATGTTTATTTACATTTCAAATCTGTATTTACATTTTATCGTGTCAATATTAGTATATTACATATCTAGATACAACGAAAGCTTTATTAATGAGTGTGTGAGGGAATAAAATCTAATTTTATGAGTTTACTTTGCTCTTTTTTTTCCGTAAATTGACAGAAAAAATCTAAAAATGTAATTAGGCCTATTAAATCTGAAATAACAGCGAATAATTTCACTCTATGTGATTAAAGACTTCAACTTCATGGTTCGTCGAATTGAATTTTGATTCTTCTTCATAATTCGTAGGACTTTCATCCTGTTTATTTTCAAAATCACACCTCGGAGGAAGACATATTGGATGTGCATTCATTCTCTATCCACCTCTTGGCTGGTCATCCCCTTGTTCTTCTCCCGTCCATTGACCTATCTTCTTTAGCTCTTTTTTTGCAAGTCGGGTGTCTTCCATTCTTTCTATATGACCTTTACAATATTTTCATCTATCCATAATACATTTAGTCATGTTGTACCGAAATCACTTTTTCGGTACCTAAAACTACGTAACAACTACGCCATCGTGTCTTGCCTCTACCGTGATGTTATAGAACAGTACCAAATTCCTATCTTCGGTGCCCTCTCTCCTACGTACCCCACTTCCTTCTTTATGCGCTGCGTGTGACTGCGCATCTTCCCCTTGTCATCAAAAGCCTCAAATAAGCTGTGCAAGTGAATATCAGTGTCATCATCAACTTTTGAATCGTCGTGGTCAGATCGACGGTAGCTCGAAGAAGCTGTTTGGTTTTCTTGAGTCCCATAAGCCAGGGTAGGGCAACCAGGACTGTGAACCCTAGCCCTTGGCTGGACTGGATTGTGTGTGTGCATGAATGTATGCTTATTATTATTATTATTATTATTGACTTTTTTCTTTTGATGACCGAATCATGTTAATTTACTCATATCTTTCAATGGTCACGAAGATAAACTTTTGTTATATTAGTTGTATTTCAATTATCTGAACTATGACTCTAATTAAAAGTTACATATTTTAGTTAACTTATGTTTATTAATTGCGTAGCTAGTCATGTTTGGTATTGATTTATATTCCAAAGCTTTCTCAAGCCAAATTAATCCCCTTTTTCCTTCTAGCTTCCACGATTATAATACTGTTTAGCATTCAGTACTATATGTTTAATAATTTAAATAGGAAAGGTGGATTAATCTTTGCCTTCTATGGGCCCGGGCAAAGGAATGTGGATATAGTTACTCAAAAAACGTTCAAACTCAATGTTATAAAAGATTGGTATGATCGCGCGGTGCAATGTCTTGAATATGACAGTAAGGATGTGAAATATTACTAAACTATTTGGCGCTGATAAAGATAGTGAGGAAGAATAGAGAATTAAGAATACTATAACAAGAACCAGACGTGATAGAAAATGTGAAATGTGGAGTACTTCCATAGCTTGGTAACGTATGTTACGAGAACCTATATTAACAAAAAAACAGTTGAGATTGCGTCCAAAACCAGACGAGCCCAGAGTGTTACAAATATGACTTTGTGGTGTTCTTAATATAGTTTTAATTAGAATAATTAAAGTTATTCCTTTCAAATTGTACCGAATTCATCATAAAATTATTTAATGACTTCAAAATCATACCGAAAACGCCATAAACTTTTTTTTCAATTTTTGCATTTATCTGGTTTTGGGCGCAAGCACACATCTAAGGAAAATTATCCACTAAATAAAGACAATTGAATAGATAAAACTACTTAAAAACACCGGGTGTATGTAGATATCAAATGTAAGAGGCCATTTGGAAGTTATGTTTTTGAGGACATTTGTGAAAGAAGCAAATAAGAACTTGGTTTGAACTGACTATTAAATTGATCGATTAATTGGATTTATAAAGTATTTCGTGACACGTTTCTTATTAAATTTCATAACTTGCTGTTAATACTTTAAAAGATAAGGGCATTACCAACAAATCACTGAGTCGCAATTAAAACCTGAGCTTGAAAGGAATCGAGATTAAAGTGAAAAACGTTGCTAAATGAAATTAATTCCAATTCATAGAGAAATCTGATAGTTCATCATCTTCATCATAATGGTACATTCACGATTTTAGGCCATTTGTTGACCTGTTTCGGCCTCAAGAGAAACACCATCCAAAAGTCTTTTGAGTGGACGCCCTGGTCTTCTTCTTCCTGCAGGTTGATAGCTTAGCATTTGTTTGAGTATCCTGTGATCTTTCATTCAATGAACGTGTCGCATCCATCTTGACTTATAATCAGAAATTTTGTTTTCTAAAGTTTCCATGGGTAATTTTTCTAAGGTGTTTTCATTTTTTTTGTGATGTAGTAGTGTGTATCCTGCAGTCCTCCGAAGGTATCTCATTTCAGCAGATCTACTTCTCTGTATAACCTTCTGTTTCAATGTCCATACTTCGCTACCATACAAAAGAGTTGGAAGAGCCTGTGTTTTATACACTTTTAGTCTTGAATGTTTTTTGGACTAACTGTGACTTGAAGATAGGATTTTTAACCCTAAAATCCTTTAAAATGTTGTTATTTTTGCATTTACATCCTTTTCTTCTTCATATGAGATCTTACGCCAAATGTACTCTTAAAGGAAATATTACGAATGAACTCG
This sequence comes from Diploptera punctata, assembly GCA_030220185.1. Taxonomy (NCBI): domain Eukaryota; kingdom Metazoa; phylum Arthropoda; class Insecta; order Blattodea; family Blaberidae; genus Diploptera; species Diploptera punctata. Next base: position 18,892 of record JASPKZ010008779.1, read on the forward strand.
ACACATTTAGTAGTTTTATCAACATGTAGCCTGTACTGGGTGTTCGAAAATGCATATTACAACATTCTAGTGCTAGTAGAGGCGACCGAGTAGACAATATTTTGAATAGGAAACCATGTCTGGAAACGGTGCGCTAGAACCATTACGTTGTGTCAGATTTGCATGTGTTGTTTTGCAACATGATAGACAGTACATGACGTCAGAAGAGCACCATGTTAAATGAGGTGGTGACGTAAGGTACAGCATTAAATGATGACGTTTGACTCATTACAGATGAAAGTCAAATTTATTTGGTAACAATACCAATGTAACAAAACACTTTCATTGATCACATTAACGCTTGTGTCAACAGTGGAAAAACAAATTTGTTTCTGTCTTCTCCCATACGAAACTGCAATAGAGGATCGATATGACGACCACCAACGTCGTTGCACATATTGTACCGACAAATCATGTTGCGGTACACTCATTCCATCACAACTGGTGTCCCGTTAATTGTCATAACTCATGCCAGCAGTTCTTCCTCGACATCTACAGGAGTCTCGTATACCATACTCTTCATATGACCCACTAGAAAAAAAAAACACATCAAACTGTATATTAATTAATTTCTGATGTTCTATGATGTAAATATGTTAATTATATTTTTCTGGAACATTATTACCTGGGAAATAATACATTTAAGAAAGTACAAACAGTGTTTTTTTGGCGGTATAATCAATTGCTACAATTGTTTTATTATATCCCGCAAGCACTCTCTGTTTACATTCGTGCACTATATACAATCTGGTAGCCGTATTTGTTGGAGAGTCAGTCTCTGCAAAATAATGCTCTGGCATATTCAGAATGTTAAAAAGGATGAGCTTTCTGTAATATGATAACTTATTTGATAAATTCCAGATGAAACACGACTGTGACTGGTTGTAAATCAAAATTCATTGAAACGCGATTGGTCGTTGAGTCCCATTGGGCATGAGTTAAATTCAACTTAAAGCTAAATTCATGTAGAATAAGCGAAACAAATTTAAAGAAAATCCATTAGGAAACTGTGAAGTTATTTTTTTAAGTGTATCCACTACTGCATAACTCCCATTTAGAAAGGTAAAAACATTGCGAATATTTAAGAATTTTTTGATCAAAGAGAGACGAATAGATATGGCCTATGCGAATTTATAAAATTACATTACAGTGAGTTACATTATTTTTATTGGAAACCAGGTGTAATAAAAAGAGTTAAGTGTCATATTTTGCGAACGTCATGGCATATGAATCAAATAGCTCGATGCCTTTGTTTGGGTTTAACTTTTCCGACAGTTGAGCAAAGAGTACATAGTTATGAATCTAGTGATAACTTTTTTTCGTCATTGTGATCTAAATCTTTTTACAATCAAATATATAAAAATATTTGTTTATTTGTTTGCTTGTTTGTTCGTACTTTATGCGCGGCCATACCGTTGATCCGATTATGATGGGGCTTTTTGCAAAATGTTCAGAAGATTCCCGGGATGAACACAGGCTATAAGAGAGTTGTGATACTCAACTCCTACACCTTTAAAAATCGCCCTTTATAGTGGAAAATGTGAAAAAGTAGCTTTTTGGACGCTTAAATGGCTTACTTTGCCTAAACCGTAACAAATACACAAAATTAATGTACACAGAATTGAATATCTCAAACAGCCCTACAAGAAATTCAGCGACAGCATGTTTATCTTCTACGGATAACTCATAATAACCACTTTTGTCTTTCATTGATGCCAAGAAGATAAAGACAAGTACGTAGATTACTGTGAAAGCATAGCAGCACATGGCGGGCATTCTTTTACGGATAACTCACAATAACGAAGATTGTCTTTTAGCTCATTTATATCAAGAAGATCGAGATAAGTAGATTCCCGGTTAACACCGGGTAATCAGTACGGGGAATATTAAAATAATTACGATATACATTTATAATTATTTTTCCTTTTATTTATTCAACTAAACATAAAATCAAATTAATTTTCATTTATGTAGGGGTAGCAGCGCACGCCGGTTATTAGCTAGTAATAAAATAAAATAATTTTAATTATATGTTATCCCTAAATATTGACCACACATGCTGTAGTTCTCTTCTGAAAAGTTGGATTGGTAGTCGTAAAACTGTAATATCAAAGTAAGGAAAATTATATTATGTGATTGGTAAGCTTTATTACTTCATAAAATTGTGTCCATAGGTAGGCTTTTTCATTCTGTTTTTTTGTAATGTTTTAATTTAGAAATACACTATAGCCTTAATTACATTCATAATATCACTGATTTCTTCTTTACAAAAAATGGAAAATTACTGGAGGTGTAATATTAACAAATTGCATGAAAATTTCACAACTATCGAATAAACTATGACAAAATGAATTAGTAATTTTTATAAGAAGTAAGTGTGATTGAAAATAATTTATATGAATATAAATTGCATGTCCACCGCTGTTGTCTCGAGGTAGCGTGCTGCCTTGTCACGCAGCGGGCCCGGGTTCGATCCCCGGTCGGGGCAGTTTTTCTGGGTGAGGTTTTTATCGGGGTTTTTCCTCACCTGTAAGACAAATGTCAGGAAAACTTTAAGGCCCAAACGGTTCCCGAAATCATATGGCCATCATCCTTATCATTATCAGTATCATCCTTACCATTATCATCATCATCCTTCACCGGTGTGGAAAGCAACGGGAAACTACCACACCTATACAATTCCCTAGTAAAGCTGCAAGCATAGCATGAAAATGCTATGATTGCAGTGAAGGACCTGCCTTCGGGCAGAATTACTATGGATGGATAAATTACATGTTCATATCATCAATACTTATTTCATTATATGACTAGCTGCAATAAATGATTTCTCGCCACAAAAATTGATACAATTTGCATTTCATTTCATCAGTAGGCAACATTGATTGAATCAGTTTTAATTTATTCCATTGTTAAAGAATTATTTCAAATATCTATATACACATTGATCATAATTGAATTGATTAATATTTTGTCATATATCTCAGTTACATTCATTCCATTCTCATTTTGCCCTGAAATAGTTATAATAATAATTTTAACATTATTTGTAGACTTGTTCATTCTGGTCATATTTTAGGAGCGTTGGAAAATAGGTAACTAATTTATAATTATTAAAAAAAACTGTCGTACTGGGAGGATAAATACCACGTTGCAATGAAATTTTATCTAGCAACTTGTTATGAAGTATTTTGTATGGTAACATACTTGTCCCATACCAATAATAACGTTAACGCCAATAATAACACAGCTCTACAAAAAAAAATTGTTTCCCTGGATATCTCAGCTAATTTCTATGTTTTCAAGTGCACAGTTTACGAATATATTCATAAAGTGGTGAATGTGCTCTAATTTTTATGATTTTTGCATATCTTATATATTAAACAGTAAAACGACTTGTTACTAATAAAATGTATGTTTCCAGTCATGACTTGATTTCTGCACATTTTTTTCGCTTATACAAACATCACGTGATCCCCACTCTCACACTCCTCACTCCGTACATCGGCCGTGATCTCAGTTATTTGACAAAATTAAAGTACTCACTACGTGCATCTGGATATGATAAAACAATTCGTCAAAGCGTTGGACAAGGAAGTAAAATGTTTCAAATACATTTGTAGAAAATTTCCTAAGCTCAGTATGGAAAAGTTAAAAGGCGGAATATTTGATGGGCCTCAAATTCGGCAATTGATGAAAGATGTAACTTTTATCAAAGTTATGACTGTTCTGGAAAGTGAAGCTTGGAAGGCTTTTGTATTGGTAGTAGACTATTTCCTAGGTAACTATAAAGCACCAAATTATAAAGAAATTGTGCAAAACATGTTGATAAGCTTCAAGATTCTGGGAGCAAATATAAGTATAAAGTTAACTTTTTCCACAATCACGTGGATAGATTTCCGGATAATTTAGGAAATTATAGCGACGAACAGGGAGAGTGCTCTCACCTGGATCTAAAAGTAATGGAGGAAAGGTATTAGAGTAGATGGAACCGTCACATGATTGTAGATTACTGCTGGTCTTGAAAAAAAGATTGTCCCCTAAAAAATTATAGAAGAAAATCTTACAAAAGGCATTTTTCGCTGAGAGCAGGACAACGAACAAAATTCAGTCGCACTGCTCAAGCGCTAGAATTCTATGAATAATGTTCCCCTTACTGAGAGCGTTTCTTGGAATTCCCCTTGATCTGGGGAAACAGAAGAACACGAGTCTACTTGGTGGGAGATATACAGTAAAAATTAAAATGTTTTAGCACTGCATTTTATTCGCTGCTATACTATAGTTTAGTAAACATAATTGTTTTATAGACTTATTTTTGCTAATTTTCCCCAAATAATATACAATATATTGATGATGTGGCGTAAGGGGTTAGACGCTCGCCTCTCACCGCTTGGAATCTCGAGGTCGAGTCTCTGACACTCTGTGGTTTTCGTGATGGACGAAACGGAGCGTGGACAGGTTTTACATGGAGTTTCTCCCATTTGTCGCTTGCCACAAATTTCATTCCACTATTTATCCATACTCATCTTATCCATTCTATTTCGTTTATTTTAATCAGCCTCTTTGACGGTGCGTGAGACGTGGTTAGCCGGCACTCTTGTCGTTCACATGCCTCTATAAATATATATCATCCCTCGATCTGACTCTCAATTGGATACGAATTGAGGATATTATCATATAAATGAAGTACTGTATACAGCTTTTAAGGCGTAGCTCTTACAACTTTACCAGTGGTCGTGTTTTAACTTTATTAATTTGTCATTTTTTTTAATAAAGCTGCCTTTTTGTAACAAGTTGCATGTATACATTATTGTTACTGTTTTTCATAAGAATGAAAAATGAAGAGAGTTTCACAGTAACAAACTATTTCATTTATGTTGTTTTACTAATATTCTCTGGATTATTAAATCTAGAAGAAGCAGATAGAACGGGTGAGAGTAGAAAATATTATATTTTTTATTAGGAACTCTGGGATACAATACCATTAGGAAAGCGGAAGTGGGAGATCTGAGGGAACTGAATATTAGAACTGGACAGTTAAGTTGGTTGAGGATAGGAACCAGTGGAAGTCTTTAGTATAATTATTTCTTTAATCAGCGTATTCCATTGACTATGGAATTAGCATTATGTATAATTATATTCATTAGATTATTAATTTTTTTTGTAAGCCCATGTTTTTCCCTTTACAGAGATTTAGGCACTCTCCCCCTACAGGGAAGAATTTGAACCATACTAATTTTAGTTACACTTGTTTTCGTATAGATGTCATTTTGAGTGGTCCATGGTCAGCGCACCGCCTCATACTGACATCTAGGAAACCAAGGTAGAACTAGGACGGGAAAATTCGGTAAAATTTTGCTTAGAGGCCTTTTCATTCAGGCTTAAGGATTTTTTTAGCCTGAAAATCTTCAGACTAAAGTCCCTCCCGGAGGATTCGCCCCTTGGATTTTTCCGTCCTAAAAAATCCATCGACCCCGGCCGGGTTTGAACCCGCGATCCTCGGGACCAGAGGCAAGGAGCATAACCACTAGTCCACCGCGGCCGACTTAGGTTATTAATACAAATCGTAAATAATTTTAATTGTGTAATAAGCTAATAAATATATTTACAACCTATAAGTCTTCTTATAAACAGTAAAATGTAGAAATAGTTTACTAAATGGACAAATAAAATTAGGGATGTTTTAAGATGTGACAGAATGTAACCATCAACACTTTTGAAATTCATATTAAAGCACCGTTGAGGTTATGTAATAAGATATTAAATATAAAATTGGTACCTGGTAAGTTAGTCGTTCTCGACTAAATTATTAAACTTCATCAAGTAATTGCAATGTGGAGGCCTTTCAAAAACAATGTTACATCTTGTGCATTTTAACTGGTACTGAAGGTGTTGTATAGGTTGTACGACGATAAAATCGATAACTCTAAGTCAGTACTACACAGAGTGTAAAACAACAACAGGATCAGCATCCTTGAAGATACAGAGTTTCTAAAAGAAGCAAAGAATACAGACCTACTCAATGAAAACATACCCGCAGACATAAACCCGTTGTACAATCTGTACAACAACATCAGTACCATTTAAAATGCAGAGGATGAAATATTGTTTTTGAAAGGCCTCCATATTGGAATTACTTGATGAAGTTTAATAATTTAGTTGAGGACGAATGATTTGCCAGGTACCAATTGTATATGTAATATCTTAGAATGTAACCACTTATGAACGATCACGACAGACAGAATTGATGAATTAAAGACAACCTAAACTCTGGGTACGTGTTGCGTTATGCATTGCAGTAAATCTTGTCATTCTAAACTCTCTAAAAGCAGATAAACTAAAGTTATATAAATAAGTGATAATTCCTGTTAGATATGTAACATGGGTCTCTTTCATTAGGAGAGGATAAAATATTACGAGCATTTAAGACTAAATTGCTAGGGAGATATTTGAATAAAAGAGAGACGAACAGACAAGTGAATGGATAAAACTGGATAATTTCTTCTCAAGCCCTTTACTTCCCTGTGCCAGGATTAGGGCGCTCCCTAAATTGCTAGGGAGATATTTGGATAAAAGAGAGACGAACAGACAAGTGAATGGATAAAACTGGATAATTTCTTCTCAAGCCCTTTACTTCCCTGTGCCAGGATTAGGGCGCTCCCTTATGGGAACTTACTGACCAAGTTAATATAAATATGCTCATTTTCCCATAGATGTCAGCGAGTGTATGGGGTTCCGTCTAGCGCCTCGTTGAGACATCTAATGGGTAACTAAATTATTATTGGATGGGAAACTATCGGTAAATTTTCCATAGTGGCTTTTTTTATTCAGACTTGTGGTTCTTTTACGAGCCTGAACATCTTCAGACACGGGTCCCACTGTTTAAAGTCCCTCCCGAAGGATTTGTTCTTTGGATTTTAAATCTAGATAACAGTGAACTAAAATATCTTTATGGGAAACCAGATGCAATGAGAACAATTTAAGAACGGACGTGTGGCCCGAATGAGGAATGAAAGAGGAGAATATAAACTTATTATAGGAAAACCAGAAGCAGGTCATCCGGTAAGTGGACCAAGAATGAAGTTTTATAATAACATTAAGCATGATTTGAGGAAGGTGAATTATATATGGAATGAGCGTGAATATATTATCTCAGGATCGGAATGTATGGAGAGGTTATGTATGTGCTGCTCTGAATCTCCTGTTTCGATATTCCGGTAAGTGTGTGGATTTCAACATTTCTTCTTTTGAATTAAGGTCAAAATGAATATGACCTTATACTGAAGTCACATTTATTAATTTGATTATATTTATTGTTAACGCAAATTGATTGTAAGAAGACCTATGATTTATTGGGCTATTTGGGTCTGTATATTGACCGCATACTATTCATGTCATCTCCAGGGAAATAGGCGTAACGAAATTAACTTGGTGTAGTAACTCCTAACAAAGGAGAGGCTAAGGCGCAACATTGACTTGTTACGCCATTGTATATGCAATGCAGTGGTTTAGTTACATTCTGATATGACAACATAATGATGTGATGACTCAGGTACACAAATTTGCGTGAAAGGTGTTTGACAAATGTTTATAATAACTTTATGTGAGGAAATTACTGCTATTAAATATGTCTACAATTCACTACTTTTCAAATTATAACTTTTTTAAAAGCATTAACATAATAAATTACGTAATTTTAACATTTTCTTCACCTTTATGTTATACTATAGACGGAAACTGCTAGTAAAAGCATGGCTATAAGTAAGAAATTGAAGGTATACAGGCTGTTTTCATAAAATGTTCTAATATTCACAGAGGAAAACGTTTAAAAATACGAATTGAAATAAAACGAGTAAGTTATCATACGTAATGCCACGAGTGATTTCCAAATTTATGTAAGGGATTTTAAAATCAAGAGTGGCATTTGTTAGGACTATTTAACGAATAAAACGAAGCTGTTTACTCAAAAATCATTATTTAAATACAGTTATTTAAAAATATTTATATACTTAATGTAAACGGCGTTGTTTGAAAACAAATGGCAAATGTTTGGTTATGCTTCTTTTGTTCATCCACTGCAACTTGATCATATTATTTATTGCCAAATAGGATCGCAATACTGTAAGAATGCACCCTATTGGAGAAAAAATGAAACACATCAAACTGTATATTATACACTACACACACCACACTCACTCACTGGCACCATCGAACCCGTAGGTCCATGACCGCGCTGACATAAGCCCTCCATACATCCCTATCCTGAGCTAATACTTTCCAATCATTCCCTGTATAATCTACTTCCCTCAAATCATAGTTAATGTTGTTCTCCCACCTCATTCTTGGTCTACCAACTGGGCGTTTTCCTTCAGGCTTTCCTACAAGAAGTTTCCATGCACGTCTTTCATTCCCCATACGCGCAACATGTTCCGCCCATCGCAGTCTACGAGACTTAACTGTTCTTATTATATCTGGCTTCCTATAAAGATCACGCAGTTCATTGTTATGCAGTCTTCCCCATTCACCTGTCTGTTCATCTCTCTTTGGTCCAAAAATTTTCCTAAGAACTTTATTCTCAAATACTCGTAATCTCTTTTCCTCCCTTAAAGTAAGAGTCCATGTTTCGCACCCATATAATGTAACTGGTAGAATAATAGTGTTATATATTTTCAGCTTAACGTTTTCTGAAAGGAGTTGGGACATCAAAAGTCTCTGCAATGCATAATAGCATGCATTTCCAGAATTGAGCCTATGTTTAATTTCTTTGTGCATCTCATTCCTATTTGTGATCATTGTTCCTAGGTATTTAAATTCAGCCAGATCCTCAAAATTTCCCTCATTTGTCATTAGCTGTCTATTTCCATTATATACTGAATTTCTACGTGTGACCATATATTTAGTTTTACTGATATTTACTTCCAGTCCTAATTTCTTAGTGTTACTTAATAGTGTGTGCGTGTTGGCCTTTAGTAACTCCTCGCTATCGGCCAGTAGTACTACATCATCAGAATAAACTAACAGCTTATTAATACCATTCAGTTGTAAGCCTTCATCATTCTCTAAAGATTTGATGGCATGCTCTAGTACAAAATTAAATAGTAGAGGAGGTAGTGCATCTCCTTGCTTCAACCCATTCTGGATTTCAAAAGTGTCTGAAAACTGTTTGCCTACACGCACCCTACTCTTTGAGTCATTTAGACACATTCGTATAAGTCTAACTAACTTTTTAGGAATTCCGAACTTCAGCAGGATACTATATAACTTCTCCCTCTTAATTGAATCATATGCTTTTTTGAAGTCTACGTATAGTTGATGTACAGTACCATTATATTCCCATTTCTTTTCTAAAATCTGTCTTATACTAAAAACCTGATCTGTTGTAGACTTGTTTCTTCTAAATGCACATTGATGATCTCCTAGAATGTCATCAATATAGGGAGTATATTATAACGAACATTATAGGTTATTAATTATTTTTGGAAACAACTCCGTTAAATCATTATTTAAAAACACAATTATTGAACACACCATTATCATATGTGTAGTTCGAAGGAAACTGTTCATTATTTGCTATATTTAACGTATTTGTTCGGAGCCAGTCATTGCAAAACAATGCTCTGACCTGTTCAGAATATTAAAAAGGAGGAGCTTTCTTTAATATGATAAGCATAAGTAGATAAATATCGAGGTGAAATACGACTGTGATTATATAGAGAAAACATTCCAACGAGGATAAATATAGTGGAGGAAATCGCAATGCCAAGAGAAACCGACAACAGCCTGATTCTTAATGAGAACATAAGTTCACACAATCCTCTATACAAAATATTCACAACCAAGTCAGTGCTTCAACAAGGGTCAACAAGTACGGACCTAATGCATTCTGCTGGTGATGGGACTAGTCCCGAAAGGCCTACAGAGTTTTAAAACAACTTAAGTTGAGGAGACGGACCTACAAGGTGACTATTTTATAGTTTTTAATCATACATTATATTACTGTGATTAACAGCTCAACGGAAACTTACCATGAATTTTACCAGTATCAGTACTTTCATTGCCTACTAGATGTCTTATTGTCAGTCACTGATATCTGTAAGGAAATAAGCGTAATTAAATTAACTTGGTCAAGAAATTCCCGTTAAGGAGCACCCCATGCGCGACATTTTTCTCTGTGAATGTTGAAATACTTATTTTAGAACACTCATTATGTTTTGATGCGATTTTATCTACTGTAGATTGATCGTTTATGAATTTGCGTGTTAATAATTTTAGCTGGTAAATCAATTTACGAGTATAAAAAGCTATTGTTGCATATGAAGCTAAAACTCGTGAAACCTCTTCTACTGAATCCATTATTGAATATTGTATTTTTACCTAATTTTAGAGGAATTTGTCGTCATTATCTATCAATGAATCATACTCAAATCTACTTGGTATGAAAAGATGAATTTTCTGGGTAAAAGTATTGAAAATGTTAACATTGGCTTTTATAGTTGATTTCTCTGTTCAGTTTGTTACATCAGCTGTGGAGATTCAAGTCTTAAAGAACTCTCGCCCAATTTATAGTATAAATTATACAGTCGGGAGTTTACATGTAAGTTTGATCGTGTAACGGTGGCACGGATATAAGCTCCATACATCCCAATCCTGACCTAATATTTTTCCAGTCATTCCCTTTTTAATTCTTCTGCCTCACTATTATCTAGTGTTAATCCTCAATATCATTCTTGGCCTGCCTTTTGAGCGCCTTCCTTTTGTTTTTCCTATAAGCAGTTTAATTTCTCTATTATTGTTTCTTTTTTATATTAATTAAATAAAAATAAAACTGTTAAAGTTTTATACGATTTTCATATTTATTAAAATACATATTCGTTACACGTGTTTCAGTACTTTGTACCTTCTTCAGACGAATACTACGAATATATTTATAATTTTAATACAAATTCGTTGCAGCTGTAATGAATTTGTGTTGAAATAATTATGAATATCGTATACAACTTTAACAGTTTTATTTTTATTTAATTAATAGGAAAATGAATTTTCATCAAGTAAACGCCAAATTAATTGATTTCTTATTGTTTCATTAGAATGTTTGTTCTTTTAGAATCCAGCAACTATCTTCAAAAATATCATTTCTGATATTGGCGAATTCCATGTAAAGTGAACAAGGGCAGGTGAAATTTACCGGTAAAATTAATTGTCTATTTCCCTTAGTGGTATATTTTGACGTCTCTCATATTTGGTGTTTACAAACCTGGGCACAAACATATTTAATGTTACCTGATGTTAACTCAAAGTTGTCTAAACATGTGCAATATATAAAACATCTAAAGACGCCTGACGTGGTAAATTACCTGGGTTGTTAGTTTCTATGCAATATTATGTACTCGTATACTAAGGAACTTCAGGTGGTTACATGCAATTGCAGTAGTACGGCCTTATTCCTATAAGAGTTTTTTTCGGGCTCGATCCCCGGTTTCCTAAATTATTTTTTTGGAGAGTTTTCCTCACCTCCAAGACAATGTCGAGAAAATATAAGTGTCAAATAGTCCCCGAATATCATCTAACCATAATAATCAGTTGTATCATATTTACCTTAAATAATATAATTAAAATAAGTGTGTGTGATCCATAGTTACAAATCTTCTCTCAACAGATCGAGTTCGCTGTGACGTGAGGCACTTAATAGTACCTATAAAATAAAATCAGTTAAAATACCTTCTTAGGTAAAATCCGTCGTCCTCAACTTTTAAAATATGTAATCTTTATGCCTGTAGGCCTTCCAGGACATCCGCCCCATCTTCAGCAGTTCATTCTTCGCTACAGCATCAAATATCAACCTGGATGCTGTAGCGAAGAATGAACTGCTGAAATCCTGAAAGGCCTACAGGCATAAAGATTACATATTTTAAAAGTTGAGGACGACGGATTTTACTTAACAAGGTATTTTAACTTATTTTATTTTATGACTCACCACCTCAACGGTTTTAACAATGAATTTTATTAGTATTGGCACGTAACAGTACCTATAAAGGGAGAGGTTAAACTAAAGTAAAGAGAGTGAGTTTCCTTTAATTAATGTTCATATGCCATGTAGGAGAGTTATGTCAATTTTCATTGGTAGTTACGTCAGTTATTTTTATTTGCTTAATTTTTAGACACTTTGTTTTAGTGACAAAACATAAAATATGGATTTTTTAAATCCTTGATACTGTCTAATCATTATATGTATTTGAATGTTTCGAGTATAATCGGTTATTTATGAAAGGGCGTAAGTCACTAGTTTAAAATGATACAAAATGAATTGTCAGTGGGATACTATTCTTTAGTTATAGGTCTACATATAGGCCAACAATCAGAGAGTATAGTAACCTAGGCTTGCACTTATTACCTAGCATTTTCCATATTAATAAGATTCGCGATAAAGTTCCGTTGAGGTATTTATTCAAAATTAATATATAAGATTATGAAATATTTACCTAAAAAGTCCGTCTCCTCAACTTTATTAAACTTAAATAAAGTTTAGAAGACGGACCTTTTAAGTAAATATTTCATAATTTTATACTTTACCTAGGATTTGTTGTATGGTTTTCAAAAGAACTAACAAGACTACTGTTAACCATTGCATGCCGAAACTTAACCTTCAAAATTCTCCCAAAAAAGTCTTGTGATATACCAAGGCCGTGTCCAAAAAATTACCTGCTATTTTTAACTGCAAGACACTAAATTCTACCACCAAAGCTCTCATTTAAACTACATGGAATTTATACAACTCCTGAATTGGTAAAACGGATAATCATGACAACCTGTCCGCATGCCGCGTCACGCCACATTAAACACAGCTTGATTCACGCAGGAAGTCCATCTGCTTTGCACAGTATGTTGCCATAGCTGGATTCTGGTTTCAGTTTCTGTGCCTTGCAGTTGAAAATGGCAGATACAACGCTTCTCTGGGAGAAAATGGCAGATACAACGCTTCTCTGGGAGAAATTTCAAGGCAGGTTTCGGCTTGAAATGGTTGACAATTTCCTTGTGAGTCAATGAAATGAGTTTCTTCATAACTAAACAAGCTTTCACCATGTGGAAACACTAATATTTAAATATTTTTCATCCTTGTATTGCCATTATGTCATTGTTGTTTATTCTTTCTTGATAGTGAGAGGTTTTTTTTATTCTGTGAGGAAATAAAATATGACACTGGTATTAATCAGGATTTTAAAAATACATTAAGAAATTCCATTGAGGTCAATGTGTTAAAGTTTTAAGAATTGTAAAAGAGTACCTGATATCTCAGTCGCCCTCAATAATTTGCAGCGTTGTTTTATAGGAGGCCTTTCAATAACTTAAATATCTTCAGCTTTCATTTTGGTACTGATGTTATTGGTGATTATATTGTACAGAGGGTTCATATTGCAGGGTACGTTCTCATTCAACAGGTGTTTATTTTTGGTTTCCTTGATAATTTCTAACTCTTCGAGAACGTTGATTTTCAGGCACTGTTTTACAATTCTTAAAACTTTAACCGGTATTAATACTGTATATTTTACAATGTATCTTGAGGTAAGTGTAAAGATAAGTACACTTCAGTGGTTATAAAGAGATCAAACGTGCTAGCTGTTCGGTACAAAATATTAAATTACAAGATTTTTTTTTCTCCTTTTCAAAGAAAATTTTCCAGAAACGACAGTCAGATTTGAATCCTATTATAACATTTCTAAAGGACGATTTGATTATTCATTTAGAAAACCTCCAATTAACACTTGCTATGAGCGCAAGAATCTGAATTTAAGAATAAATATGCCTTCTCTTAATCGTGTTACTAGAAGGGTGTCAGTAGCGGAATTGACTGTGCACTGAAGGAGATGTGAAAAGTTTTATAATAAAATGGAGAAAGTGGAAAAACGTGTCAAAATGATGAACGTATCCTGTGCTCAGTTTCAACTATATGCAAAACATCGATTTGCCAAACATCCTCATCCAGGACCACTAATACTTCTGTCAGCTATCTGTTTTCTCTTTCTCTATACATAATTTGATGGATGCTTGATCATCCAAGCAAATTTCTGTCTTTATCATGGAAGTGAAGCTAAGAAGAGGACCTGACGAAACTTCATTTCTCATCCATTTCATAAAGAACTATGTCCCTGATACAGTAAAATAACTCAATTTGTATAGCGACTATTATGCGGACTAGAACACGAATCACACTTTGATAAGATTTTGCCTAGTTCTTATTGATTTAAACAGGTTTGAGAAAATTTTCTTCGGTTTCTTATAAGGTGAATTCGTTTTTCTCTTGATGACAAGGATTTCGACCGTGTAAAGAAAGTCTAAAACAACCATGATCGCTACTATACACGAGAACAGATATTTGAAATAATGGTAACATCTGTATATCTTGGTAAATTCACTGTTCATATGGTACAACTTGAATAATAATAATAATAATAATAATAATAATAATAATAATAATAATAATAATAATAATAATAATAATAGCTTCATTTTACCTGGCAGAGTTAAGGCCTTAAGGCCTCGATTACATGTTATAAATACAATACAATTAATTATTATTGATTTCGTACATCTCAATGATGGAAAATCATATTTGAAGAGAAAAAATATACGCTCAGACCGGGACTTGAACCCGGGACCCTTGGTTCTCTAGACCAAGTGCTCTACCAACTGAGCTACCTGAGCAAGTACCGATCTAAACGCAAATCTTTCTCTATATACATTGTAATTCATTGAAATTCATTGAAATCAATAATAATAACATGGAAAAAGCCATACTGGCTGTAATGTATAATTCCCAAATATGTCTTCTTAATAAAGGAGCCGCCATTTGCAAGTTAGAAGCATGGCTTCATAGCATTTGGTGGACGGGAATTACAATGTATATAGAGAAAGATTTGCGTTTAGATCGGTACTTGCTCAGGTAGCTCAGTTGGTAGAGCACTTGGTCTAGAGAACCAAGGGTCCCGGGTTCAAGTCCCGATCTGAGTGTATAATTTTTCTCTTCAAATATGATTTATCCATCATTGAGATGTACGAAATCAATAATAATAACATGGAAAAAGCCGTATTGGCTGTAATGTATAATTCCCAAATATGTCTTCTTAATAAAGGAGCCGCCATTTGCAAGATAGAAGCATGGCTTCATAGCATTTGGTGGACGGGAATTACAATGTATATAGAGAAAGATTTGCGTTTAGATCGGTACTTGCTCAGGTAGCTCAGTTGGTAGAGCACTTGGTCTAGAGAACCAAGGGTCCCGGGTTCAAGTCCCGGTCTGAGCGTATAATTTTTCTCTTCAAATATGATTTATCCATCATTGAGATGTACGAAATCAATAATAATAACATGGAAAAAGCCGTATTGGCTGTAATGTATAATTCCCAAATATGTCTTCTTAATAAAGGAGCCGCCATTTGCAAGATAGAAGCATGGCTTCATAGCATTTGGTGGACGGGAATTACAATGTATATAGAGAAAGATTTGCGTTTAGATCGGTACTTGCTCAGGTAGCTCAGTTGGTAGAGCACTTGGTCTAGAGAACCAAGGGTCCCGGGTTCAAGTCCCGGTCTGAGCGTTTAATTTTTCTCTTCAAATATGATTTATCCATCATTGAGATGTACGAAATCAATAATAATAACATGGAAAAAGCCGTATTGGCTGTAATGTATAATTCCCAAATATGTCTTCTTAATAAAGGAGCCGCCATTTGCAAGATAGAAGCATGGCTTCATAGCATTTGGTGGACGGGAATTACAATGTATATAGAGAAAGATTTGCGTTTAGATCGGTACTTGCTCAGGTAGCTCAGTTGGTAGAGCACTTGGTCTAGAGAACCAAGGGTCCCGGGTTCAAGTCCCGGTCTGAGCGTTTAATTTTTCTCTTCAAATATGATTTATCCATCATTGAGATGTACGAAATCAATAATAATAACATGGAAAAAGCCGTATTGGCTGTAATGTATAATTCCCAAATATGTCTTCTTAATAAAGGAGCCGCCATTTGCAAGATAGAAGCATGGCTTCATAGCATTTGGTGGACGGGAATTACAATGTATATAGAGAAAGATTTGCGTTTAGATCGGTACTTGCTCAGGTAAGTCAGTTGGTAGAGTACTTGGTCTAGAGAACCAAGGGTCCCGGGTTCAAGTCCCGGTCTGAGCGTATAATTTTTCTCTTCAAATATGATTTATCCATCATTGAGATGTACGAAATCAATAATAATAACATGGAAAAAGCCGTATTGGCTGTAATGTATAATTCCCAAATATGTCTTCTTAATAAAGGAGCCGCCATTTGCAAGATAGAAGCATGGCTTCATAGCATTTGGTGGACGGGAATTACAATGTATATAGAGAAAGATTTGCGTTTAGATCGGTATTTGCTCATGTAGCTCAGTTGGTAGAGCACTTGGTCTAGAGAACCAAGGGTCCCGGGTTCAAGTCCCGGTCTGAGCATATAATTTTTCTCTTCAAATATAATACAATTAATATTTATAATGTATTTTGATTTACTCTAAATTTAACGAATTAAATATATAATATGTACAAGATATATGAAAAAACGAGAAAAACATCGTTAATGACATAGTATAAATTTAAATAAATAAAGAGAAATTAAGCGTGACTTAAAGGTGCCAAGTGTGCGGCAACCCCAGATATCTTGAGGAAGGAAATTCCAGGAGCGGGCAGAGGCTAAGGACTGGTAGTACAAATTATACATAAAGATTTGCAATTCCTTAGAAACAAGTGGTCATAACTCACCTAGAGACAAGAAACAGTGTTTTACTATCAGTAAATTCATGGAGTTCCTGTATGATCAAAAGAGTAAATGGACAATCATTGGTTCTCACTTTATTGGCCAATTGCAGCAAAAGTTTGTAGTTGGTACTCATGATGCTCAATCCACGCAAAATGTTCATCCAAATGGGAAGGGTAGCGATAAAAGAAGAGAAGACATGAAAAAGACAACGTGGTATACACCTGAGGAACACAGTGAGTGATTTGAAGAAATAATTACCTACAATCAGTCTTAATTTGGCCTCACTACCACCTCAGTGGCTGGAATGAACACTTAAATGTTCATTCACAGTCGAGTCTACGACAAGGGAATAACACTTAGAAGCACCCGCCATTGAAGGTGCCCTTGAGGTGCATTTGAGGGACAAACGCTGGAAGAAACACCAGTTACAGAGCACGGCCGCATAGCCCGGAATCTTTTAATATTATTATTGCCGGCCGTGAAAACCTGCATTCCACACTTAAGTGTTCACTTTTAGATTAAACGTTAATTTATGTATTCATTAAAATAAAATAGTATGTAATTATTATTACCTTAATAATGTAAATTACGCTGAAAAACTTGGATATATAATGTTTGCTTTTGAAATGCCTAAGATTTAGATTTGAATTTTTTTTTCAATAAAAAAATAACAGCACATTGTTAATAGATGGCTAGTTAAATTCATTACTGCGTAGAATTAAAGATAGCATTTTTGTTTGAGCCTTCATTCCATTTTTGTTTATAAACAGTTATTTTAATTTTCAAAATTTTGTGACTTAGGTCCTTTCATAAATAAATCATCCAATTAAAACTTTTCTGCTTCCTTAGTTACCCTGTCTTTTTAAAGTCACTTTACTCGGTGTGGGTTGTGGCAAGTGAGGATTAGCACGTTCGCAACTATGAGGTTAAGAGTGGTATAAATTGCTGGGTTTGTAAATGGGATTGGGTGGAACATTAATTACATCGATTTTTTGAGTTGCGTGGAGTTCGTCATTACATTCGTAATTACAACCATATTATGCTCATGCCTAACTTATTGGTACTTCCTGTTTACATGCAATTATCTACCTCGTACCGATTATCTTTCCTCTGTAAGTTTAAAACAGTTTTAACACAATCAGAGTTGAGTTCTACAGTGTATCTGCAGGTAGTACGAGTAACATCGAGGTTCGCATATTCTGAATCGCAAGACAACTAGTAACAAGTTCTATGGTTCGTATTCCACAGACGTTATTTTTTATATTTTATTTTTTGAGCCCTCTATTTAGTCATTTCCTCCTTCAAGGGCATGTGGAATATTTGCTGAAAATAATGATTTAAAAAGTGTTTTTGATTGGAAAGTAGAGATAGTGTGGAAGTGTATAAATATTTCTATTTAGTCCGATGGGCTTATTTGATCCATTTTGATGTAAAATAATAAATGAATTATTACTATTGCAGAAATAACTGGCAGAGAGAAGTGGAAGGTCAAAATCCGATAAAGTATTGGGTTGTTTTTAGCAGGGATTTTATTGAAATACGGCTGCTCCTTAGCGCAATAGGCTAGACACTTGCCCTCAACGTCTGGGTCATGAATTTGAATCTCGGTCGTGGTGGATGAATCGGAGACCGCGCATATTTTTATCATACCAAAACCTTCATTTCATTACCACTCCATACTCATGTGACATGCTTTATATTTTATCTGGCTCTGTGTTAATGCCACAAGCCTGTCAGCCGTATCCTTGTATATCATAGAGCTTCAATAATAGGGACTTTATTTCATCTCATCCTTCGACGTAGAATTACGACGGACACAAGAATAGATGGATTTTTATTAAAGTTATGAGATTATGAATACTTACTCCGAATTTATAATTTTTAGTAAACCTTGATTATAAGATAAATTTTATTTGGAAAACTTTAAATTCCTTTACATACGTGTAACTGTTTTAAAGTTTTTATTTTTTTATTTAAAATAATACATTATAAATAAGTATACTGTAATATATGTTATTTAACTTGCAGGTGGATATGAGTCTGCTAGTTCTAGGCCTATTACTTCCAATTGCTATGGCGAAACTTGGTCCCGAGACAAACGATAACAACTTATCTTTTACAAACGATATCGTACAACAACTAGATTTTGGAACAATGATGATCATTACATTCGAAGAACCAAATGATGAATTATTTTATATGTTCTTACAACAAGTGCATTTAAAAGGAAACTTCGCTACTTTCATTAACGTAGGAAGTAATCTGAGTACAATTTCCGAAGGAATACCAGACAGCTTTTTTATATGGACAACTGAAAGTGAATCAATCACGAATACACTTGAAAAGTTACCATCGCTTAATTACAAGGGGAGATTTGTGATTTTATTAAAGAAGTATGAATATTTGCAGCAGGTATTGATTAAAGTGCAGGAATTAAATATTGTGAATATCGTATTATTAGTTGAACAACGGAATTTATCAAACATTGATGCGTATACGTGGTATCCATATGTATCCTCTGAAATGTGTGGTAAAACAGAGGCAAATTTAAAACATATAGCTTATTATTCTGTAGAGATTGGATGGAAATTTATTCAAGGAAGTTTATTTTTCCCAAATAAAATGCCAGAGAATTTACACGGTTGTCCTTTTAAAGTAGCAACATTTCCTTGGCCACCGTTTGTATTGAGTTCTCAGCTTATTGATACAGTTAATGATAATGTTTATGCTAATGGGCTGGAAGTGAAATTAATCGAAGAAATAACTAAAACTTTAAATTTGTCATTATCATATTTACCAGCACCACCAAATGATATAAAATGGGGAGGAAGAACAAATTTGAATTCATGGAACGGTATAATTGGTGACGTAGCTTATGGAAAAGCTGATGCAGCATTTGCTTCACTGACAACTACAGAAGAAAGAATTCAATATTTTTCACCTAGCGTATCATATTGGAGTAATGCTGTGATATGGGTTGTACCGAGATCGAAGTATATTGCAGGCTGGAAAGGAATTCTGATGATCTTCAAACCCGCAACATGGGCTTTACTTGTTGTCTTATATCTAGTGGGATCTGTTTTGCTCTGTAAAGTTGCTAAACTTACATCAAACATTAGAGAATATCCTTCATTTCGGAATCTTGCTAAGTGCATGACACTTACATGGGCAAGTGTACTTGAAATCCCGATAAATAAAATGCCAAAAACACAAATTTTGAGGATAATCTTTTTCTTTTGGATTGCTTATTGTTTAGTGATTAGCAGTATTTACAAATCATCTCTAATCAGCTTCATGACCGAACCTCGTCTAGAAGCGTCTATAGAAACTTTCCATCAGCTTTTGGAATCGCGTTTACCATTAGGATATACAGTTGGGCTTGCAGAATATTTTGAGAGCAGAATACAGTCTTCATTAGTGTATTGCAGTGACATTAATTGGTGTTTAACATATGTAGCACATCACAACAACATGTCTCTGGTATCAGATGAATGGTACGTAAAATATTTGATCCCGATTCATTTTTTGGATGGTAATGGAATTTCTCTGTTGGAGATTTTGGATGAATATGTAATTAGTTATCACGTAGTGATGATTTTATCCAAAGGACACGTGCTACTGGATCGTTTCAATATCATTATATCTCGAATAACTGAAGGTGGTTTGCTAGTAAAATGGATGAGAGATATTAACATGAATAGAACATTAGGAGATGCGGCTTATTCCAACGATGAATGGAGAAGACTCACTTTAATACATCTTCAAGGTCCGTTATTTCTTCTCTTATTTGGTTTGGGAGTTAGTTTTGTGACTTTACTTCTAGAAGTTGTATGCAAAAAACGTTTATTCTGTGTATAACATAAGCATTGTTTTCTATAACAGTTATGGGATGGGGCATGACTATCCAAATTTGAAAAATTCTACTCTCAACAATATATTCAAAACTCCAAATTTTAAACTTATGAACGCCGTATAGTTTAAAATTAAATGTTTGTTAATTATTCGTATCTAATATATATCCATCCATAGTAATTCTGCCCAAGAGCAGGTCTTTCACTGAAATCATAGCATTTTCTAATATATATATATATATATATATATATAGGCCTATATATATATAATTAATTTGCAATAAACTAAAATAAAATGTATGTATTTGTATAATAACTGTGTTACTACTCTTTGTGAATTCAGAACAATGAAACTCGTTATAAAATAATGTATTATTATTATTATTATTATTATTATTATTATTATTATTATTATTGTAATATGAACTAGAATTACTGATTAACCCTTACATTGACAAGGTATCCTTTGATATACATCAATTGGTTTAATTTACTTAATAGGATTTGTAATAAACAGAAGAAAAAGAACGAGTAGAAATTATTTAAATGTGTGTCAAATTAATCAATATACCTAATTATAACAGTTATGCATGATTTCGTTTTGAGTGCGGTCCTATACATTTAAATAACTTTCCCGAAAAATTATTGTATTGCAAATTTAAGGGTTAAAAATGAGATTAACTGGTAGTACTTTTACGCCATACTTCGGCAAAATTTGTGATTCAAATACATAAAGAGTATGCAAACACCTGAGCACGCCAATAGAAGGAAACAGAGTTGTTTATCTATCAGTAACAATATAACATGCGGTGGCTGACATTCGACTTATGACCCCGGCACTAGTTGACCACTATGTTATCATATACATTGTTTTAATTAGAAATGTTGGACTCTCACACAGAAGATGGTCTGAACAATTTTAACAATTCTAGCTTTCACGAAACCGGAACGAGCCAACAGGCTTAATCACTGAATGACGATGATGATGATGATGATAATGATGGTTAACAGCACGAAATCTGTGAAAAATGAATCACAAAGCATATCAAAGAAGTATGAGATATTAAACAAAATGTTTGTTTCAATAACTGGTCAAAGTCAAGAGCAGAATTACAAGGGGCTTATTTTAATTGTGAAATTAGATGCTCATCTAAATATGTGTTCTTCTTTTTACTATCACAATTTTCGTTTTTGTAAAAAAAATGGTTAACAATAGTGTGTAGAGCCAGCCATACATGGCTGTGAGTTAGTTGCCTGCAAATTACCTAAGATTTGGACATTTTAATATGTTCAAACATTTGAAAATATTAATACGCCTCATAACTGTACACCGGATTTACAACAAACACAGAATTTTCTCGTGTAAATCAAATCATTTGCATAGGCCTACAGTAGAAAGTCAGTTACCATTTTTAAAGCCAGTGAATCTATGGTTATTAAAATGTGTTATCATTTGATGCAGAAGACCCATGTAATATTGTAATTTGGTGTGATACATTGTTAAATGATTGTAATCAAGGAAAATTAATTAAATAATTTGTTGATATATTTGCATTACATATAGGCTATCTATAAGAAAATAAAATAATTTAATGCTGTTGTACGTATGGTCTATATTTTGTTGAAGTCTTTGAAGACGTCTATTTAATTTGTAAAGGTTTTCTGAAATGTCGGTAAGAAATACAAAAATCTACCAGCCAATTTTCATCCTACAACTCGGGTTGCCCTTTAATGGAAAGTTTTGTATCGGCAATTAACGTGTTGTACGAAAGTGTAGTACCAATATATATTAATACGCGAAGAAAAAAAAAATTGTACTCCTTTTTAAGCAGATTGCGCGCACGGAGGTGTGTGATGTGTGGCATAATTAAAGTTCATATAGAGAAGGAGTGTAGAAAAATAAAACTTATGCATAATATGTGCTAGAAATAAATTAAATTAATCAAAATAAAATAAATTGTCTCTAAGGAATTTATGTGTATTACTGATTAATTTGTTTACGTTCATACTGAAAGTGCATTTTTGCCAAAAGAAAATTGTGCAGCAGCAACGTGAATTGAACTTACTCTCGCGTATTTATTACTAGTGGTTTAAAAAAGTGAGTACATTTTATTATTTAAATTTAAATTAAACCCTGTCAAATCTTGGTTTCAGTAATTTAATTACATTTTTTATATTTACATATTCGTACCTACTTCCATAGAACATTGACGGGTCGGAGTGAGAGACAAAGAAGAAGGGATATATATTCCCGTACACACGTCAATAGGCCAAATGCAAATTTAAATATTTTAAATAGTTTACAAATGTCAAATGACACGTTATTTTTTTTTAATATAGCTATCCAAGCTATACCACATATTTCCTGTCGTTCGTATTTTTAAAATAAATCGAAAATTAATGCATAATGACGTATTTGTGACAAACGTAAAAAATTCAATGAATTTTGGTCCAATTTCGACCGCTGGGCGACCACTGGTAATGTATTATCGCCTCACTATGATGGTTGTCTGGGTTCTGCGCGACAATGCTTGACAACGCTTAACATGCGGAATTATTATAGTGGCGGTAGTCATTTTGTATTTAATTATATGTAACAGCTGCGGTAAAACAAAGCGAGCCGCTGGACAACCATCATAGTGAGGCTATAATAGGTATTAATATCTCCGGTAATTATATTTGAAATATAACTATATTATTACTTCAGATTTGTTATGTTAAACATCTTACATATTCATTCATAAAAACTGAAATGATTTCCCTCAAGTCAAAAAATCGACGAAGCGTTTTGCCACGGCTAAGCCATCTTACAGATGTATAATATGACATATCTTGATATTCTTCATTCGTGCCTTACAAGAGTTTCCTCAACTATCGATGTTTTAATGACTTGGATTTTATTTTGTTTGTATTTTAAATATATACTATTTTGGTTCATAGTAATTCTGCTGAATTAATCAATGACAAACGTTATATTATCAGTTTTTAATACCTTCCACCGATTTCTCACTCTCCCTACCAAACCCTTCCTTTCTCCGGTAAAGGCTCGAGCTTCGTCTGAAACAAGTTTATTTAAATCCAAGTTATTTGTTTCTATGGAATAACAAAATTCCTTAAAAAATCATCCCCCTTGGTGCACCCCTTCATTGGAATCAGATCTAACAAACATTTACTCACTTCGGAATTCTCTGTGACATCCTTATTAAATATTGCTGGTTGCTCTGTGTGCAATGGATTCACCTGTCCAATTTTGATTTAAAATCTTGAGACATTAATTTCTCTATTGTGTCTATTCTCCTTTGTGAAAACATTCGAAGCCTGTTGAAAAAAATCTTCTTGTTAAGGACAAATTATTTTTCCTGCTTGCATAAACATGTTTTAATAAATTCTCCATCAGTGCAAAGTTTTAACTATTTTGCCACTTCCCGCGCTATGTGATTGCTAGCAAGACGTATTTTCTAGTTTTTAGACTTTTCAAGGAAATTCACTATATTTAAATTTTTTGTGAGGTTTTTAATGGATGAAGTTGTGCTGCATGCTCCAGTCCTGCAATTGCTTACATTTAACCATTTTAAAATATTCGCATATTCTTGCAGGAACATCATTAATTTTCTGTGAAACTTAGGACTTTCTTACCTGTAATTTCACAATAACTTTTGTGACAAGTACTGTAATGTCGTTCCATATTACATACTTAAGAATTTTAAAACAGGAGAGACATTTGACATTTTCCTGTACAGAGCAGAAAAAAAAATTCATTGAGGCTGAAATTTATGTTTCCTTGGATTTTTCAAGGATATTGAAAATGACATGGTGCTATCACAAACGGACCGCCAGTGATACTAGTCCCTACCGCTGACCAATCAGAAGGCAGATATAATGTACAGTCGACTAGACCATCAAACAGCAATCTCATTGGAGCAATGGAAATCCCTAACACGGAACAATCAGAACTTACGAACACATCGCGGTGATCGTACAAATAGGACAGAGAGTGGACAGAAATTGCCAATCTCAAGACAACCCTTGAGGATGCCAGACGCAGTCTCTGGCGAAACGTCGGGAAACTACAATTCTCACGACCACGGCCTACAGCCCGAAAATCTTGTTAAAGATCATCATAGATACTAGTTATATTTGTTTGTGTTTGCTTTTGCAGCGAACTGATACTTGAACTAAACCTAGCTAGCGCTAGTCTATCTATTTTTTAATAATGGCTGGTCAATGTTGAGCCATAGCCTCTCCTTTGTCAGGTGGTTACTATACCAAGTTAATTTAGTTACCATATTTTCCCTTAGATGTCATGAGTGGTATGCGGTGAAACATAACGACTCATTGAGACATTTAGCAAGCAACTAAGATAAGCCTATTACTAGGATGTTGATATTGGTAAATTTTGCTTAGAGGCCGTTTTTATTGAGGCTTAAGTATCTTTCACGAGCTTAAACATTTTGAGACTCGGGACCCACGGCGGAGAACTTGCTCTTTGGATTTTTCCGTCCTAAAAAATCCATCGACCCCAGCAGTGTTTGAACTCGCGACCCTCGGGACCGGAGGCAAGGAACATAATCACTAATCCACCGCAGCAGACTTATGAGGGATGAGTAATCGTTTTGCAGCGGCTGATTCGCGAGTCATGAAATGCCGACGTAAGAGACTTGGTGGGGTTGGTGAAATCCGTTGGTTCTTACGTTGCAGTACACTAGTGCATACCAGCCTCAAAATAAAACATGAAACGCCCTTTTCGCTATACGTCCCCTTTCATAAGGTAGGAACAAGTGCAGATCTGGGGATAAGGGCACTATGCCCGGGGCTCTTAAATAAAAAATAGAGAATACAAAATAATTCGTCCCCGTTACTTGGACCCACAGGAACTATCTGCTCCCTTCTTCAATTAGAATTTTTTATTTCTGTAGTTCTTTAGTTATTTATTCAGACTGCCCTGAGCACCGCGACCTGAAATATCGATTGCGCTGTCCCAGTATGTTATGGATGAATGAAATTGTCTACTTTACGGTGTTATGTCAGTTGTAGGTCGTCTTCCAGGTCCGGCCCATCAGGTTCTTCTCTCATAACCCATTCCGACATTTTTGTCTTGAGCCCATGGCCACGAGGAGGGACTACAATCCTCCCGTTGGCCTCTTCTGTCCTTATTTATTCCTCATGCTTGAGTCATGAGCCAACACCCTGGTACCCCACCCCACTAGATCCCCGAAATCACATATTTTCAACATCTGTGGGTGCAAACCAAACTATTTTTCCTAACATGAGATGAGGTGAAATTGATGAGGTGAATTAATGAATGATAAAAAAAATACACGAAGATGAGGGAAGGGAGACTGGAGAGTGTTGTGAGATAAAATTCGGTAAACGGGAGAACCCTGAGAAAACTAAAAAAAAGTATGTCCCCACCCCTAATACACCTCTGGAACTACCAGGATTCGAACCTAGGATCCTAGTCCGGGCAGCCGCGCGTTTAGCAAGACGGTTTTAGGTGGGTAACTCTTCTACTACGCGTTTATTAGACAGATCTAGTGTTGCGTCATGTGTATTGTTCCTACAATAAAATAAATGCAAAGAAACGTAGTTATTTCTTAGTTATTTCTCTGCAGTTATCTTGATAAATTATATTTTATAATAAACTGGCTAATACCCGGCATGCACTGCACGCCTAGATAAATGAAAATTAATGTGCTTTTATGTTTAGTTGAATAAGTAGAAGGAAAATGAATTATAAATTTATATTTTTGCCCGGGAATCTACTCATCCCAATCTAATTGACAAAAATGAGCTGAAATACGAAAATTAATGTGTTTTATGTTTAGTTAAATAAGTGTAAGGAAACATTTATATCGTAATTATTTTTAGATACCCCGTGCTGATTCCCCGGTGATACCCGGGAATCTACTTATCTCCATCTTCTTGGCATAAATGAGCTAAAAACAAAATCCGTTATTGCGAGTTATCCCTAAAAGAATACCCGCTATGTGCTGCTACGCTTGCACAGGAATCTCGTATGTACTTGGCTCGATCTTCTTGGCATCAATGAAAGAGAAAAATGGTTATTGTGAGTTATACGTAAGAGGTAAATATATGCTGTCGGGGATTTTTTGTAGAGCTTTTTGAGATATTCAATTCTGTGTATATGTTGTGTCTTTGTTATGGTTTAGGTAGCGTAGGCCATTTAATCGTCCAAATAGCTAATTTTTTCACGCATTCCACTACAAAGGGCGATTTTTAAGGGTGTAGGAGTTAAGTATCACAACTCTCTTATAGCCTATGTTCATCCCGGGAATCTCCTGAACATTTTGCAAAAAGCCCCATCACAATCGGATTAACGGTATGGCCGCGCATAAAGTATGAACAAACAAAAAAACATTCATTTTTATATATTAGATTAATATAATTAATGCATTTGAAACTTGCTTCTTAGATTTCATTGAAATATTATTTGTACTTAAGTTTTACATTTTTAATATCATGCAACTCAAAAGGATTCATGCAATTTCTGACAGGAAAGAAGAATATAGAAACACATGGAGAATATGCATGAAACCCAACATATGTTAAATTTTAAAAGAAAGTGAAGATAGATGTTGAATGACCGCATACATATTCACATTAATAAGGTGTTCCATGACGAATTAACTGAAGGCAAGGAAAACGGTTGTACGGACACAAGACTCTCCTACTGATAAATCTTTGTGCTATTCGAACTGCCCGCACATTCAGTACTTACTATTGCATCTTATCATTCTTTTTATTAAAATTCGCTGGCCAAAACAATGGCGAAACCTTGAATGGAGAAGAAGAGTTAAATTTTTCATTCCATCAGACTCATCATTTAGAGATACATTAATTAATAATTTATTTCTAATACTTCTGTTTGCGGTCATTGTATTTTGTAACCGTATGTTAAATATCATATGGCTATAATGTTTCCAAATAAATCATACTTGAGCAAACTTATTAGAATATCTCGGAATAAAACATATTTACGTGCTAGGATTTTATAAAAGTAATTTTAATTTATCAGCCTATATTATATTTTAATTTCTCTTTATCATCTTCGCATTCTCTAGTTTCGTACGTCTTACATCCGTTGTTGTGACTATCGAATTTGGTTCCCGGCACGCTGTAGGTAGAGTAGGGATGGTCCAACCACACGTTAAATAAATATACAATAGCGAACCCTCACTGGATTTTATTTAACGTCGATCATTAATAATACTAATAATAATAATAATAATAATAATAATAATAATAAGATAAATAGTATGAGTGTTAATTTATTTATTTTGGCATAGGTAAGGTCATAAGGCCTTTCTCTTCTACTCAACAGCACAAATTACAAATGTACACAAAAACCTTTCGAACAAAAAAAAAAGAGTCATCTCTTGAACGCATATTTCTCTTCTTTCTTCTAAGAAGTCCATACTCGCGGCACAGCGCTGGGTTCAAACTAGGAAACTAGTCATAATTGTGCAGTCCCTAAGCTACTGAGTTATGTGGCATGCACTGAAGACTCTTCTACGTGTCCCGATAGCTCAGCGGTAAAGCACGCGGTCACTGGTTCTGTTAATGAAGATCGCAGGTTCGCGTCTTCAATTACGCAGTTTTTTCGTGATATTTTTATTAAAACGTTTTATGAATTAAATACATTTTATTTCGACATTTGAATTAATCTATACTTTTTAAGTTCATAATTTTTTATACCATTGAGGTTATAGCAATGTTAAATTATATATTTTTACACGCTTTATATTAGCTTGACCTGTATCTGTCTATGTAACGAACCTGTATCTATGTAACGGAATCTTTGAACACGATTTTCATCCACTTAAAAACATTGGATCGACTTGAAACTTTGAATACTTGTAAAGGACCCATGACAATACAATAATTTAATTTTTTTCTAAAATCCTGGCCAGAATCATCGGAAAATAAAAAAAATAAAAACCTGTGTAATAGCTTGCGGACTTATCGACTTTTTAGTCAATCGTTGTAAGAGCTCAGTTAGTAGAGCGGTGGACTGTAGTGGTATATAATTTCAGCAATCAATAGGTCGCTGGTTCAAATCCGGGCCGGAGGTTTTTTTTAGAAAAGTATTAAGCAATTAAATTTTCATGGGATTCCGGTTTATGACAATCAATTACACTAAAAATAAAAAAAATAATAGTTTAAAAAACTGAAACAACACGCTTTCTTAGATAACCAAACTAAAAAATAAATAATAGTTTAAAAAACTAAAACAACACGCTTTATTAGAAAACCGAACTAAAAAATAAAACAATAATTTTAATTTCCAACACACTTGGGGAAAAAAATAAAGTGGTCAACAAAAAAATCATCTCTAACACATCTAGAATCAAACTAGAGTTATCTACAAAAAAAATAATTTTACCATCAAAAGCGTTGGGTGATTTTTATGGTTTTTACGTTTTCTTCTTAGAGACTTTACTTTTACCAATATATGTTCATTATCAGATATAAGTATTAATTGATATAGAGCACCCCACGCTTTTGATATTAAAATTATTGTTTTTGTAGATAGCTCTAGTTTTATTCTAGATTTGTTGGAGATTATTTTTTTGTTGACCACGTTAATTTTATCCCAAGAGTTTTGGAAAATAAAATTATTTTTCATTTTTTAGTTCGGTTTTCTATTAAAGCGTGTTGTTTTAGTTTGTTTAAACTACTATTTGTTTCTACCTTGTATACTACCGTCTTCCTCAACTATCTAAAATTTTCGTTGATTTCACTCTAGGCATTTCGATGCATGCTTCATCTTCTGGAGTTGTTGTGGTAGTATTGAATTAACTGTATGTCTAATAAGGGTTTCGCTTATTAGGTACATTTTCGTTGAGAATGTTTATATTCTTGACCTTCTTGATAATTTCGATTTCTTGTAAAATGTTAATTTTGTGTCTGTCGTTTTCTCTGTGTATAATTTACATTGTATTATCGATATTGTTGAAACTGTGGCCGCTTTCTGAAATATGTTCAGCGAAATTTGATTTGATTGTTAAAGAAGAAGGCAAATCAAATTTTGCTGTTCACCAGGTTGAATACAATCGAAAATGTATGGGCTAAGACGAAAATAGAGATGAACTTTAATTGGCCTGCAGATGCACGAAAAACGAAAGATGGTCTATGGGCACAAATTCAAGACGCCTGGGATGCTCTAGCCGATCGTCCACGTGCCTGTAGAATTTTTTTGCATCAATGCCGCGCAGATTGAGGGCAGCAATAGTTGCTGAGGATTCATACACCCGGTATTGATTTTGTTTTTGTTAAAGTTTTTCATTTTAGAAGATATTATTTCCTTTCTTTATTTAATTATTAGAAGGTTTTCATTTATGTGTTTTGTGTGTGCATTAAAGCCATAAAACTCAAATATAAAATTAAATATGAAACTATATTACAGGCGAAATGCTATCCTAACATTCAGTAAAAAAAAAGTAGAACGGGAATCGAACCCGTCAGGTTAAGAACGCAGAAGTTGTGTTAAATCGCTCGACAACGGAAACACACGAAGGCAAGCTCTCTCTTTTATGTTACTTGAGTGTGCACTACGTTAACTAGCAAACACCACAGTACAATTACTGAAAACGTGTTAATGTGAATAAGGCTTCTGCGAGTGCTCACGAAGTTCCCCGATCGGTTGATAGAATCAAGAGATGACTCTTTTTTTTTTTTTTGTCTAAAGGTGTACATATTTGACTATGTAGAATATATACACTAGACTAATTATAAAGAATTAAAAAATATTAAATGCTGCAATGGAAATTTAATGTACAATCAACATTTTTTATACGATGATAATAATAACAATAATAATACTTTGAACCGAAAGTGCATTTTTCGGCTCAGTATGGTATCTTCGTTCTCCTCCATACACTGGAACATTTGTGAAATATGCCAATATCCTGTTCTCCTGGTAGCTACCCCTTCCCTCTTCATCCTTCCTGCCGCGCATGTCTACAGCGCATCTCCCCTCTACCTCAGAACCTTTATATACATGGTGCACTTACAGAACACATAGAGAAACTTCGAATAGAGGGGAAACTGAGTACAGTGACATCTAAAAAATTTCGGTCGTTTACGATGAACTACAATGAGCAAACTACAATGGTAGCGCTGTTTCGTAGTAACAGAATATGTAACTAAATAAAACAAATGCAAGGCACACGGCGTCGTTCACGGCCACAGAGTTTCTCTATGGTTCACGGCGTGTTTAACGGTGTTCACTCGGGATTATGGGAAGTTAGCCATTTTGTAAATTTTAATTTTTAACTGCTATCCTTTCGTTCTATGTAGACGGTACTGTAAATTATCGAAAGTTAAAATCATTACTTAGATTTTATTTTACTCTAATTTGTAAGTAAATTCAAGCTTGTTTACATTTTTAATGTGAATCTATTTTCAAAGATAAACCTACTAGAAGTGATAAAATTCTAAGATTTGTTAGGTTAGGAAGAGTGATGTTAGTGTACAGCCATTTCTAATAAACATTTTAAAAATGTGACTTTATAATGGACAGATGTACGACATGGCTAAGGTTATTTAATAAATATTGTATAAAATATGTATGTGAGAATAAGGGGTAGGTCAATTGTACATATTTATTAAAAGAGCTCATAATGCACGTTTTAAAATTTTAATAAACGAAAATAAATTAACATGTTTTATTTATTTCCATTCTTCCTTTCTGTTAAAATTAAAGAAAATCTGTAGGTCTGAGAGACTGGGTATACATAATTCCACAATTTAAGATTAATTAATACGTTATTTATTCCTATAAAAACTTAAATTCCATAATTATTCACCAGATGGCGTTATATATTTATAATTCATAATTTTATACCACCAGGCGGTGCTGAATTTCATATTAGTACCAAAAAAAGAACCGACAAAATTAGGTGTCGTTAGTTGTATTACACTAGCGCCGCCTGTGGCATGTACGCGCAACTCGTCCACTTTCTTCTCTGGTACTCTGTGTACAGAACAGTATTCATTCGATCATCCTAGCAATCGGCGTTTTGTTGTTTGAACGGATTCAAGAGTGGAATCCGATTCCAGGTCACGATGCGACTGGAAGGTTAAAATGGAACTCTACATAGACAAGTTGTCCTGAGGCCAAGAAGAGGCCTGTTTGAGTTAGTCCGGCAGTCTAGGGAAGAGGTGATCCCCGAAACTCGGACGCATGTATGAATGTTGCGTGATGTATGGTATATTATTTATTTTAT
Source organism: Diploptera punctata (assembly GCA_030220185.1). Classification (NCBI taxonomy): domain Eukaryota; kingdom Metazoa; phylum Arthropoda; class Insecta; order Blattodea; family Blaberidae; genus Diploptera; species Diploptera punctata. Next base: position 50,803 of record JASPKZ010008779.1, read on the forward strand.
TTATTTATTTATTTATTTATCTGTATTTGATCGTTTAATCAAATACTATCATTTTTGTTGTTAATTTATTTTTACTCAGCCAACTTGTTTAACTTATAATAATGATGCTGATGATGATGATGATGATGATAATAATAATAATAATAATAATAATGACTATTTAACTCATGCCCCAAATGGGACTCAATGGCCAATCACACGTTTCAATGATTTCTGTTTTACAACCAATCAGAGTCGTGTTTCACGAAATATTTATCAGTGTTATAATTACCATATTAAAGAAGGCTCCTCCTTTTTAATATATCTGAACAGGTCTGACCATTATTTTGCATTATTTTCTGTGAGAAATACGGCTACCAGATTGTATATATAGTGCATGAATGTCAACACATTTCGCATGCGGGATTTAATATAAAACAGTTGTAGCAATTGATTATACCACCAAAAAAAAAGAAACCACTCTTTGCACTTTCTTAAATGTATTTTTTTTTCCCAGGTAACAATCCAGAAAAATATAATTGTCATATTTACATCATACGACATCAGAAATTAATTAATATACATTTTGATGTGTTTCATTTTTACTCCACTAGAGAGCATTCTTACAATATTGCGTTCCTTTGGCAATAAATAGTATGATCTGGTTGGAGTGATAAACAAAAGAAGCAGATGAAGCGTACCTATCGCTTCTCATTTGTTTTCAAACATCGCCGTTTACATTAAAGATATACATATTTTAAAATAACTATAGTTAAATAATGATTTGTGAGTAAACCAGCTTAATTGTATTCGTTAAATAGTCCTAACAAATGCCACTCTTGATTTCCAAATTCTCTAGATAAATTGGAAATAACTCGTGGCATTACTTATGATAATTATAGTACAAATATGATAAATTTACGAGAAACGCCAATTAATATATGTACCTATTAATATCTAAGGACATTTGTGTCGAAATTCAAATCTCGACATGAAAGGACAAACATGATTGAGTTTATTTTACTTACCGTAAATCTAGAACCCAGAACCCACAGCTTTAGTTTCCTTCCGAAGGAACCCTTAGGTTTTTTTACGCCCTGAAAATAATCCACCAGTCCCGGTCGAGTATGAATCTGCGAACCTCGGTACCTGAGGCTGGAATGTTTTCCACTACTCCACCAGGACCGACATCACTGGATCTGTGGTCAGAAGTATAGGCCTACACCATAGCCACCATCGAAGGACAGGAAAGCACATCACAAAGAAAGGAACGCAGCATAGATATTAGGCCGCCAATGTGGAAAGTAGAGACTTTCTAAGATTAAATTTAACATTTTTTTTTAAATTAATTAAATAATTTGATGTCTAAAACATATCTGTAAGTTAAAAAGCGTCTCCGGCATTGACATGATCACGGAAGTTCCCCGTGCCCTAATTGTTAAAACATTTGTTTTCCGATTCGTTCCATCACTTTTCAAGTGATATATTATAATTTTGAATTTCACATATTTACATAGTATATACAGAGTGTAAATGAATTATATCGCACGAATTTAACTGTTTACAGATGGGTATTATACAAGTAATTTGAGATAGGTTACCAATGGTCTACGAGGGAAAATGGGTGAATTATGGGGAATGAAAGTAATCGAAAATTTATACAGATAAATCAACAGGAGAGCAAAGTACGAGAGAAAATTATACTAGAATAACTTCAGATCTTAGAATTAATTCCGAGATCCTGATTGCTAATAATTCATCATCAACGTTTATGTAATATTGGGTTATCAAATTCCTTAAAATTCCGAACTTAGGAGATGATTGCACGCCACTACACTGCAGTGAGATCCTTAGCTTAGAGTGAAACACGCACAACTGTATAGTTAACATATGGCTTAATAGTTAGTGTTGGATTTGAGATTCGAACATTAGTGGTTCAAGTCACGGCAGTGAATAATTTATATATATATATATAGGCCTATATATATACATTTTTTCTCTTGTGTATGTACTCTGAAATTCGTTCTGTCTGGGCATGCGCAACATACCTATTCCCATATGGGTTATTATGTTAACGCCTGATTAGAAGTTACTTCAGTATCAGGCGCATTACGTGAAAGCATCATGGAACAGTTATGCTGAACTTGCCGATATGCATCATATTTATGGTGCAGCACAAGGTAATGATGGAAGAGCTGCTGCCCATACACGCGGAACGGTATCCGAATGGACACCATCCTCACCAACAATCTTCGAGTCTGGTGATAGGCGTTTGCGGGAGCAAACAGAGTAGACGAAGGTAAACATGGTAGACGACGGTGAAATACGTCGAATAAAATGTTCTTCGTAGGGTGAAAGAGAATCCTTCTTCTAGTACTCGTGCTGTCGCACGTGTAATGTGCAGGAACACTCAGAGTCTATGGGAAGTCCTGCACGAAAACCAGCTCTATCCCTTTCGCCTGTAAAAAATACAAGCCTTACAGCCAGTGGACATCGCTCAACGGGTACAGTTTTGTAATTGGGCTTTGCTGCAACCACCGCACTCCTTTTCTTCGATGTTATTCACCGATGACGCAGTATTTAATTGGGATGAGCTAGTTGTGAACTCAAAGAACAGACATGTGTGGGATTATGAAAATCCTCGTGCCATATTCGACAGGCAGCACCAGCAGAGATTCTCAGTGAACGTGTGGGTGGGTGTGATTTCTGACCACATCATTTGCCCCAATCTTCTTACCCAGAGGTTAATTGTTGTCATTTATAAGACTTTTTTAGAGTACGTGCTACCTAGATTGCTAGAAGAAGTTCCTGTTCACATCAGGCTTAACATGTGTTTTCAGCACGATAGAGCTCCTCCCCATTTCTGCCGGAATGTGCGAAATCATTTGGATGAAGTGTATCATGGTCGCTGGAAATAGAAAGGGGTACTTTAATTGAATGAGCCATTTCGAAATGGGATCATCTCCAATTTTTCTGAAATTCACTTTTTTTCGTTATTTCATGTTTTCATACCTACTTCCATCGTTTCCGCATGAAAACGAATCAACTACACTATTCCTTTACCACTTTCTGACTTTATTCAGTAGCAATTTCAGATTCAATGATTTATCCTGAACAAGTTATATCGGTTTTTTTCCTTCTTTTGTAAAATTTCATCAGCTGTAGGATGATCCTTTTCGAAATGACTGATTCAATTGTAGTGTGGCCACCTGGCTCTCCAGATCTCTGTCCACTTAATTATTTTGTGGGGACACCTGAAAACATTGTGTATGCGACACCTATTGATACAGATGAACTGTTACTTGCACGCATAATCGCAGCATATCATGTGATCCGCGAGACACCTGGTATCTTGAACGGGGTAGGAGAATCCATTAGTCGCCGATGTCATCTGAGTTGTGAGAATGGAGGTGACCAATTTGAACAATTTCTCTAATGAGTCTGCAGGCGCTTTCCTTTTTTTACTCAAATGTATAGTTTCTTATTTCCCAACATTATGTATGTCATGTGTACATAGACTGTACATCTTCATATTATTACTTTTGTGATCACTGCATTATCATTTATTTAAGTACATAAGTACTGTACAGTAAAATTGCACATTTTGTTTGCCAAACCAATTGTACTCTACAGTTTGTGCATTAGAGCCTACTGTATTATTAGAACCATTCAAACAATTATCTGTACATTACGTAAGTAGACACTTTTGTAACTCAAGTACTGCGCCGACATTCCAGTATCGTATTCTGTAAAATAATGAATAAATGATTGAACCAGAAGTAAATCTACGTACGTAACCGATTTACAACATACGTAATAAAGGGAAAACGAAAAAAAAGTGTACACGTACTGTACGGAGTTTCGAACGTGATGCATCAATCTTACATTTGCATTGGTAGTAAGAAGATATAATCACTGAGCTAAAGGCGCATACACGATGCCACTTACAGTCTCTGTATCATATTATTTCCATTTTAATTTGAAATAATCAGTGGTGTGCGAACCATTATACAAATTGAATCATAACTTGGACATTTTTAGTCGTAGACCATTAGTACATTACTTCAAATGTCATATAATACCTCTCTATACGTCGTTAAATTTGTGCGGTATAAATAATTTACACTCTGTATATTTAGGTACAGTGTAAGAATTATTAAGAGATTGCATTTACAATTTACATTTACAATTAGGTAATACTGATTATAATATTTTATTGTATAATATGTTATTTTTTTATTTGTACTCTGATATTATGTTTCTAAATTAACTGAATCTATAAATTTCATGAATAGTTTTTTATATGTAGTAAGAAGTGTCTCTTCGAATTAGTCCACTGACCACCATTTCTCATTACACTATTTTTGAATTCTGTATTTTTATATTTTTGAAGTCTTAAACATCCGTATTAGGTGATCCAATGTCTGTTCGCCAACACCACAGAGACATTATTGTATGATCAAAATCATACACATGACTGTAATATCCGGGAGTTGTAGCGTAAGCAAAATGCCTAAAATGAAGAGATTAAAAAGACAGAGAAAGGAGAGATAAGTCACTCTATTAACATCTGTGTTTGTTGATATAAGGCCTTACTTTGATCACATTTATTCCTGCTTTATTGTCATTATCTGGCTGTGACATGATTTTCGCATCAAAACTTTGTGATAAAAGCAATCGTTGAATGAGCAAATAAACCTACTCGTGTATTATTTTGAAGATGAGAATATTTCTGGTTCAAGTGCAACATTGCATTAACATTTGACACACACTGTTCTAGTTCATTGTTAGTTTGGATTTAGCACGTCAATAAATGAAGGTAAAATTATGTAAAAATCTTCAATTAGGCCTAGTTTTTGTGATGCTTTTATAATCACGAAGAAAAAGTTATAATGTCAATGCACTGTACAAAAAAATGTTGTACTATAAATAATTTCGAATAGGAGCATCAGCTACTTAAGCAGTAATTTTAAAAGGATGTGTTTAAACTGTAATCTTAACACTGATATAATAATCAAATTGTTACCAAACTCCATCTCTAGTTAGGGATATCATCATAATTATTCATTTATGTACTCTGTTTTCAACTTATATATTAATTAACATAGGCCAGAATAATTTTTACATATAAAAGAAATGTACATATTTCTAGAGTGTCTCGTGATGGTGTGGCTTGTTCCCGAGATTTGATCCAACTTGTACATTTTTTTCTCAATTTCATTTAATTCATTAATTTAATCCAGTTCAATTTAAATACATCTTTCTACATTTACTTATACATTTCTCTTGGTTTTATTCAGTATAACTTCTATATGTACATTTGTATTTTTATTTAGAATAATTTTTTTTCTGTATTATCGTATTTTTTCTACATCTACAGTCTTTTCACTCATTGTTTGGAAGTGAAGGTTTTATGGTAGCTGGAAGGCGGAGTTATGCTATCCCTATGATGTGATGCTTGATAATTAATAACGAAGCACTAGGGAGCCCTTAAACCTAAACTTAACATGAATTCTAGACCATGGGTGAACACAAGAATAATTTCCTTCAAGGAATGGAACCATATCACGCACTGCAGTCAGAAACTCTGATTATAACCATGAGGATAGCCATTATTATTATTATTATTATTATTATTATTATTATTATTATTATTATTTTATTATTATTATTTTTATTATTATTATTATTTTTATTTTTATTATTATTATTATTATTATTTTATTATTATTATTATTAATTTATTATTATTATTATTTTATTATTTTTTTATTTTATTATTATTATATTATTATTTTATAATAATAATAATAATAATAATAATAATAATAATATTATTATTATTATTATTATTATTACATTGTAACAATACATGTAATGCTGTAGTGTCTTTGAATAACGGATTTAACTTAAATTATAATACTTTTAATATTTGTTACTTCTTACTTACATGCTAGGATATAATTTATTAATTTTGGGACGAATTTATAAATATTCTTGTTATAACCAACATAATTATTTCAATGACATTGTAACATTGAAGGAAACTGAAAATATGTTCATAGTTCATGATTTAAATATTTCATGTAGTATGATCTTTCGTCATAGTATGTAATTATAGGCAGTTTTATTAATATATTATGTTAAAATTAGGCCATATATAATAAAAATTTACTTGTTCATAAAATTGTGAAATGTTAACTAGTTATTTAATTTAATTACGATACATCTGAGAATATTTTTACATATAAGATTCAGACAATGCTTTCACTGAAATTATAGTGAATTAGCTCTTCCATTCAATAAAAGGACATTGAAGTGATAAATCTGCTATTAATTTTTTATATGACTACTGATTGCGCAGGGATCTTATTGATCACTTTAGAAGTTATAATATATATTTTTAAAATTAGATAACATATGGATTAATCTCAAAAAAACTCTTTGTTGCCTAGTGTTATAGGAATGCACACATACGGATCAGAATTATTTGCAATATAAATAAATAACTTGTAGTCATAATTCTTAATTTTATGTTACATATTTCCATTTAAAGTACTTTCGTTTCGCCAAACATTTTGTGCAAAATATTAGTTTGTAGATTATGTTAACATAGCCTGGAATCAGTAATGAATCTAATCAATTAGGCTTTATCTCATTGACTAAAACTCCACAGTTTGTTAATGCACATGAGAATTATTTAAAACAAATTTCACGATGAAAATATATAAATACAATGCATTGGATATTTTTTATATTTCGGTGACATTTGTAAAGTGTACTAAATGTGAAACATGGAGACATTTAACGTTATAAATAAAGCTTGTACAATTTGTCTCAATTTACTTTCAGAAATCGATCGAATTCTTCGGATTGGTGGTACTCACAGTAGTTCACAATGTGCATTCAATTCAGGATCTGGAAAACTGCAACTTCAGTGTCATACAGAACGCAAGGGATTTAAACCTAAAAGATTATGAATTACATGAAGTATCCAATTTAATTCAATCACTCCAGACGTACAGCCCGTTAGGAAGCGGTAAATTTATAAGAAATTTGTCATGTTCATTGAATGAAATAAATAGAATGTTGGGATGTCGATTGGAATTAAATAATTTCTGTGAAACATTGAATAATTCTAATGAAATGTGCATGAGAACATTACTAAAACGAAAAAATGTCATTCAAAATTATTTTGATTGTATACATTGTATGTTTTCCCATGTAAATGCATTTATCAAATCTCAACATAATTTATCGAGTTTCTATAAAAACATTGCACGAACAAATATTACCAAAGCAATAAAACTTACATCTGTAATATCTGTAGAATTGAATGTATCGAGGAATGTATACAATCAGATACACCTACTTTGTAGTAAAAATATATATGACATGAGGAACTCTTCACGTATAGAAGTGAATAATTACAAATTGAATACAACAGTTTCAAACAACCTTGTATTTTTTGGATCAAAGATTGATGCAGTTGCTTTGTACAAAAAAATGTTTCCATTTATTACATTCAATGTGATAGCTTTGTTTGTATGCTTCATTGGGAATGGAGCATTGCTTATAATATTTTTATGTAACAAGGAATTGTGTACAAATTCAAATTTGATATATTTAAATCTAACAGTGGCACATATTCTTTATATCATTCTAAATTCAGCCATTCACGTGATACCTTATGCGTGGCATATACTACTTGATTACATGATTATATCAGTTATTTGGAATATACTGGCAGGTGTTTGTGTGTATTCTGCTATTGCTATAAGTGTACAGAGGTATTTTGCTGTAGTTACTTTAAGCAAATATTACGTAAACCGTAACATCGGAAAGAAAATATCTAGTATTTGTGCTGTTTTCGTAATTTGGATATTGGCGTTCATAACGGCAATCCCACTTATGTTTTTAAGTGTAGATTTCACTGAAGTTTATTGGAAAAATGTTGGAATTTTTTATTTCACTGTTCAATTTTTGATCCCAGCCATTACAATTATTACTTTTTCTGCTGCAACATCTAGATATTTAAGGCAAAGTATTTTGGATATGCCTGGAGAAGCACCAGGCCAGGAAGCTGTGAAACGGTCTCGTGCAAAAACAGCAAAAATTTTAGTTATATTAAGCATTGTTTTTGCTTTAACCTATTTACCTAGTTATTTAGTGGAACTTGCAACTGTTATATCAGATTCCGTGAGAGATGAGACTTACATATTAGCTTCATATATAAGCTCTTCATTGTGGTTTATAAATATATGTTTAAAATCCTATTTCTCTGTACGTGCTCAGTGGCACATTCAGATATTATTTTGATAAATATCTAATTTGTTGTTACGTATTTAATCTAAAAAATAAACATTTCTTTAAAAGAAAGTCCTCCTCTTTCAGTTTTAGAGAGTCAGATCTTTTGATAATCTAAAGAACATTAATTGAAGGATTAATTCCAATATGAACCCAACTAAAAAATTATAAATTTAGATATTGTTACATAATATTTATAACTAACGCAATCTGTAGCTGGTGAGAAAGATAATGAGACCAAAGAACCAAAATATTGGGACTTCATTAAAACACGAATGAACTTATATTTCTTTATATTTTTATAGAAATTGTTCTTTTTGTCTTGGCTACTTTTTAAAATTAACTCTTCAATACAGTGTAACTGAGTGACTTACAAATTTTAGAGAATATAGAGAAGACAAATAGGGTATAATATTCGTAAAGGTATGCATGTCCGGATACACTTCAGACTGATATTTATCTAAATCTTTGTCATTTTATTGCACCATTATTTTTCATTGAATATACTTAAAGGTAGTAACAGTGAAATTAAAATGATCCTAATAATACACACAACAAAGACTGTTGAAAATGCCCTCTAGTTTTAGTGTATGCATTGAAATTTTCCGTGTTTAAAATATATCTTAAGAAATATTCTAACGTTAAAATATGCCTTGCTACTTACAACTGAATATTATCTTACAGAATCTACTACAGCAGAGGTGTAAACATTTAATGACTATTTCGGAAGTTTTCGACTTAATATAAGACATTTTTATTTTTGGAGAATGGTTTAGAAAATATATTTTTCCCCCTTATAAAATGCATTACTGTTTCATAAATAAATCTATATCCAATAATATTATAAATCCTTGCATTTAAATATGAATAAGGATTCTTGAATGACACCTTGAAATGTGAAGCAAACCTAATCATTAAATCGTGAGAAAATATGCTCTTTACTCTTCAACGTTAACATTGTTGGTATTCTGGAACCCTTACTCTAATTTTGTCCATGATTTAGATTTTCAATTCATGGACTAAACAAAGTAAACATATCAATATGAAGATGGTCATGATGTTTTGAGAGGTATTATCAGATTCCTCTCGAGATGCACTCAGTAGCTCTGAATATCTGAGGTTCAAATTTCAATACATAAAAATAGTAGACTTGATATTGCTTTTGTATAATGTTAGATAATTTGAAAATGATGAAAAAATCAAGATCAGCGGTACTCATTACGCGGCCCGCGGGCCGCATGCGGCTCTTGAAGATATTTATTAAGGCTCTTGGAATAATTTTACCTTCATTACGTTACATTTAAATTCTAAGTATAAAATAATATTATCTTTTTGAAATTCTACAAAACTTTGGATATCCCTGTGTCATTCCGAGCAGTACAGTACCGCACGTGTTCAACAATGCAATGCAATGTCCTGGCTAGTGTTATTGGTTTTGAATATGTGTACGTTTGTTTTTAAAACCGTTTAAACTTCTACATTGTCCGAATCTTTCACAATGAAATATTATACAATTTAGTTTCTATGAACAAGCGACTGGATACTATGTGTTACCTAATCAGTTGAAGTGAAGTGAAGTGAAGTGAATTTCAGTGTTTAATAATGGCTGGTGTTTTTTCGAAAGGGAAAAGAGAAAACTCGAAGATGAAGGAAGAGTTTTTCAAGATACTTGGGAGCATGCATTTTTCTGCATACCTGCTAAAAAGGAAGGCAGTGCGATGTGTTTATTATGTCGAGACGTAGTTCAAGGTTATAAACGATTTAATCTTAATAGGCATTATAAAACGGTGCATTCAAATTTTGAGTGCAAATATCCTAAAGATTCTAAATTGAGAGCAGAAAAACTAAAAACATTAAAAATGCCAATAGTGTCTGAACGGAAAATGATGTTGGATACCGTAAGTGAAAATAAATTGATAACAAAAGCATCATATGAAGTAGTAGAAATTTTAGCACGCAAAATGATACCGTTTGCCGATGCAGAGATTTGTAAGGAGTGTTTTCTAGTCGTTTGTGACACATTATTTTCTAAATTCCCAAATGCAAAACAGATAAAAAGTGACATACAAAAGTTACAACTTTCCGATTCTACTTGTGTTAGGAGAGTTAACGAAATGACTGCAGACATGCTCCTTTGTACTCGCGTGAATGTGACTATTTCAGCCTTGCTCTGGATTCGTCCACAGATATTAGTTCCACCTCTCAGTTGCTTTTATTTGTTAAATATCGTAATAAGATAGGGATAATAAAGGAAGAATTTTTAATACCTATGACAGGTCAGACACGGGGAATAGATTTTTTGAAGCAGTTAAATCTTTTTTTGACAAATACAAAATTTACCTAAACAAACCTTTATCAGTGTGCACTGATGGTTGTCCCTCAATGGTAGGTTGTCATACAGGATTCATTTCTCTGTTGAAAAAAACATTTAAATAGAGACCACTTATTAACATACCATTGCATTTTACATCAAGAAAATCTTGCTGCTAAATTTGACGAAACTTTCAGATCTGTGATGAAGAAAGTAATTAACATCGTTAATTTCATTAGATCACGTGAACTAAATCATAGGCAATTCATAGAATTTCTCAAAAAGCTTAATTCACAGTATGATGATGTTATTTATCACAGTGAGGTCAGGTGGCTGAGTAAAGGAAGAGGTTTGGAACGATTTTTAATCTTCGCCATGAAATAAAACTCTTTTTAAGTGAACGAGATAAAGAATACCCTGAACTAGACTCTTCTTCATGGTGGTTAAAAGTTTGCTTCCTGGCTGACACAACAGGAATACTGAATGATGTCCAAATTAAAATGCAAGGTACAAATAAACTTATTACTCAGCTCACAAGTGCAATTTTTCCTTTAGACGAAAAATTAAAAATGTATACAGAAGAACTTAGTAATAATGATTTCACTAGTTTCCCATGTTTCCAACATCTTATTGAAGAATATTCAGAGGAATAAATAAACTTGCAACCCTTCATAGAATTGCTCACTGTACTACACCATGATATCAGCGCGAGATTTAATGATTTTAGAAAGTTTCGAAACCCATTTCGATTAGTTGAAAATCCCTGGTCAATAACGACAACAGATGTAACTGGGTTGTCAATTTTTGGTCCTGAGATTAGAAATCTAAAAAAATGAACTTATTGATCTCCAGCAGGATTCAGAACTGGAAGGTATTTTTCAAGAGAAACGAAAAACGAATTAAATTTTAGAGTTTTGGAATACAGTTCCATAAAAACAGTTCGAAAACTTGGTATCGTGTTCATATAAAATGCTGTGTCTTTTTGGATCAACGTATGTTTGTAAAATTACTTTCAGTAAGATAAAGTTCATCAAGGGTAAACATAGATCTCGTCTCACCAATGTGAACTTGCAAAACCTGCTGCGGGTATGTGTGGCAAATCAACCAGCTCGTATTGACAAAATTGTGCAGGAGAGTAGCAGAGTTCGACCATCAACTTCACAGCAGTAATCTACACAACTGTAAGTTGCCTTAAAATTATGTACAGTACCGTAATAATAAAATAATAATAAATAACAATAATAATAATTATAAAATAATAAACAGTTAATTATTAACAAAAATTAAATGACAGTAATCAGTAATTGTGTTTTGTCCATAAATGTAAAAAAATAAAAGCTGCGTGTTACCATGACTGAGAATTGTGAAATTTGGTGCGGCTCTCGAACAGATACGGTTTCTTATATTTGGCTCCCTTGTAATTTCTAGTGAGTACCACTGATCTAGATGAACACCAGTGAACTTCAATATGATCTCGCTCTATATAAAAAGTTCCACATTATCCTAACATATAACTAATCACTCATCCACTTATAAATCTCTCCCTCCCTCTCTTTCTATTTTTATCCTAGGTTATCTTCTCCCTTATGGTTAACTTTAAGTTCCCACGCCACTCGGGCCTTATAGGAGCACAAACCTGTTAGGAGAGGATTTCAAACTGTAGATCACACACTCACTTATTTGGCAACACAATGATATGAATGGCCTCCCTGGACGAGTAATAATCTCAATGCTGGTGCCACATCCGAGATAACACGAATATATAATACAAGATACACAATTTACTCATACACTATGCTAAACGCGTACGGAGCGAGCCCGAGTTCGATCCCCAGTCGGGACATGTTTTCTGGGTGAAAGTTTTTTTCTCGAGTTTCTTACTCATCTGTAAGATAAATGTCAGGGAACTTTAATGCCCAAGTTTTCCCCGAACATCATTTGCCCATTACAATCATATATGGCGTTTCTTGCTTTAAATGTTCGTGTTGACTAGGGATGGCCCTGGCGTTGAGGTGATAAACACATTCGGGGATGTCCCACATGTCCTTGTGTTGTTAAAAAAGTATGTCATATAAAGTTTTAAATCCTTTCTCGACTGGTCGTGTACCTGTATGGCCTGCGTAGCGCGGGTCATTATAAATAACTTCAACCCTTAAATTTGCAAACCAATTATCGTATCAGTTATTTAATTGTGGCAGACCGCAGTGAAAACGAAATGGTACGTAAGTGTTATTATTAAGTAAATTGTTAAATTCTGAAAACAATAAATAATCTTTTTTCCATTGTTTTCACCTGTTTTTATTAAAATTGTTGTATGAATGAAACAAATTGATGTATCTTACAATATACTTTTGAATTTAAGGGTTAAAGGAGATTAAATTAAGATAGATAGGTAGACAGGTTGGTAGATAGATAGGTAGTTAGATAGGTAGGTAGGTAGGTAGGTAGGTAGGTAGGTAGGTAGATAGGTAAGTGGATAGGTGAGTATATATATGTGTGTGTAGATAGACAGGTAAATAGGTAGAAAGGGAGAGGGAGAAGTGCTACATGTGGCACTAAGATGCTTCGTCACATAAATCTACATTCAGGAAAAAATTATTTACCATTGACCTGTGATCACTTTTGGATAAAGTTAAAATTTGCTAATATCTTAAGACAAACAAACAACAGTGGTTGTATTAGTCTACAAAGACCGGCATAGGATAGAAGGTATCCTAGTATAGCGAATGGGAAACATAAGATGAGACTTAGAGCGTACAGTCCGCATAATATAAAAAAGTATAGCACGATACACGAAAAAAAAATTACTTAAAGTATATAAACAAGCCAAACTATACTTCGCGCACTGTAAACTGGCGGTTACTTACTTGTCTACATTTTAACCCGTAATAAAGACATCAAAGAAAATCTTGTCTCTGTTGTTTATATCCGCGTTGAGATAGCTTCTGTCGTATGTTACAAGCGACGATTTTGCTGTTAGTTATAAGCTTATATAAAATTAGAATCACTTCTAAGTACAAATTCACATTTAAAATGCTTCTTCAGTAATAACAGACGACTCGACTTTTTAAGTCAGTACTATCAATTCACCTCTTGTTTCTCCAAGTAAAATGACGTCACAAATCCCCAAATTTAGAGTACGCGAGGTATACTTTTATAGAAGTGCTTGAGAAGTAGATGTCAAAGATCGTAGTTCGGATACATGCCGATCCTATTCCGCCGTTTGTAGACTAGTACTGAATAAACGAAACTTTATGAACATGGATTTACTATATGAAAATTATCTCTATCTTCTCTAATAATTTGTATGTCATGTTTTAGCAAATGGAAATAAACTACGATATTTTTGTCGTAATTAAATGACACAAATATTTTTATTGTTTCTATTTTTTCGATGTACGTGTGTATATGTACAGCCTTTGAAAAAAATGATGGCGCATCTCCTGATGGCGGAAAGTTTTGAAGAGCGATTCACACCAGTAAGTTGTTACGTGTGTTTCCTCCTTTGAGGTCAAATTTGGCGGCGCGGATTAAGTCGTTCTTTATGCAGTATTCGTATCGTTCGCTTCAGTAGAGCAGTCGGTAAATGCTCTCTTGCGACGATCCTGGTCAGGATTTTTTTAAATTTTTAATTATGTCGTTAATTGTCATATGCCAACATGATACCAGGCTTCGTTATTTAAATAAATTTATATATATATATATATATATATATATATATATATATAGGGAAATAAATGAATTGAAGGAAATAGTTCATATATATAAAAATGAATAACGATCGTAACGTCTCATTACTTTATTTATAAATCACAAGACTTAACAAGATAGTTTATTTCCACAACTAATGCAAAACGCGTCTGATTAATTTAAATTGAGTCAAGTTAATATCTAATTTGATTATACAAGTAAGTCCTGGAGTATTGTATCGCTTCATACAGACAGGTTTTAGCAGCGACAGTTGTGATCTAGTGGAGTAGATTCTGTTTCCCATGCATGAGGTCACGTGTTTGATCCCGCTGTCTTGTTTTCTTTCTCTCTGTCGTCCTCATTTCAATTAATTTTCTTTGTTTTGTTTTTCTTTTGTTTTGCTTTGTTTTATTTACAGCACTTACCGCACTACTTATTTAGGCGAAATTATTTTCCATTGCACGACACAAACGAAATAGAACGGATTTAGTTTGTCAAATAGTTATATACTTGTGAACCAAATAGCATGACCTCTGACCATGCGCTGTGGATTCGTTCTGAAATTTGAAAATTGTCTGTGCGCCATCAATTATTTCAAAGGCTGTATATAAAAATGGTACAATTTACTTTTTCCCATTTATATCATAAAACAGTAATCTATTTTATGAATGTGTTCATGTAGAGTACAAATCCGAATATGTTTAAACACTTTCACATTACAGAGGAAAGAAAGTTAATGAAAAGGCAGACTACTGTACTTTCTTAAGTATTGTACACAAATGAACGTTCTTAAAGAGCAGGCAGTACAATTAGAACACTAATTTTGTTATGAGTTTAGACCTTATGCACTGTAATGGAGATTACTTCAGTGTAAACAAAAATAATCCTTACAGTGATATCAGAAAACATTTATGTAACACATAAAAAATTTGACATTATTTTTAAGAACTGGCAATAATGCACAACTGCCTGAGGGTGTCTGAGCTGATTGCATGATAAGATACTAGTGTGTGAAGACTGCATGTTACCTGATTCATTGACTTTCGAGTTGGCTCAATAGAATCGAAGTTGTATATATATTTACAAAGTATACACGTATAAAATAAACAATTATTGTATATAGGACGGTTAAAGGTGCAGTGGCGTAGGTAGCCTACTTAAAATATTTTTTTTAATTCCTACTAAAGAGTAATGTAATTTCATTTAATTTTATTATATTTCCACCGATGTCACTAGGTTATTTTTGTGATATTTCTGGTATTCTCTCCTAGTATTGCCGGAATGTTTACCCGCTTCTTGAGTTGAGCTATCTGCGATGCGGAGTCACGTTATTCCGAAGATATGATAAATGTTGAATGACAAGGAAGCACCAGGAGAATCCTTAAACCTAAATTTACAAGGGAACTGTCAACCATTGCATGTCGAAATCTACCTGAACTACACGGCACAGAAACCGAAGCCAGAATCCAGGAATGACAACAAACTGTGCGAGACACATGTATGTCCCTGCGTGAGTAGAGAGGAGAGTGGTGGGACGCGGCGCAGAGGCAAGTTGCCAGGTTTATTCAATTCACCAAGTCAGGAGTTATATTACTTCCCTTTAATTTAAATGAGAGGTTTGTTGCTGGATTTTTGTGTCTTGCGGTTAAAATCGGCAATTTTTTTGACACGATCTTGGTATTCACAGCGCTTCTCTCAAAGAAATGTCGATGTAAGTTTCGGTATGCAGTGCTTGGCAGTTCCCTTGTGAGTCTAAATCTAGACCATGGGCAACAACAGGCATCATTCCCTTTAAGAAAATGAGAACTAATCAACCATTGCTTGCTGAAACCAATCAGCCGAGTCCAAAAAGTTACCTGTCTTTTTGACTCCAAGGCATTAAAATCCAGCACCAAATTTATCATTTAAACTATACGGAAGTAACGGCACCTGAATTGATAGATTAGATAACCCACACTACCTGCCGTCCGCGCCGCGTCCCGCCTCACTTCACTTCGCTCTTACTCATTAAGGGAATCCATCGGTTTTGTACAATGGATTGACATTGCTGGATTGTGGCTTCTATTTCTGTTCCTTGCAATTAAAAATGACAGATTTTTTTTGGACACGGCCTTGGTACATCACAACACTTCTCTTGGAAAAAATTCAAGATAGTGTATTGACTTAGGCTTTCACAGCCGGAGTTATTATGATGATCTTGAAGAAGATTTCCGGGCTGCTGGCTGTGGTATTGAGGTTCCCCGACGTTTCGCCAGAGACTGCGTCCGGCATCCTCAAGTCTCACGAGAACCCTTTTGAGGATACCGAACGCAGTCTCTGGCAAAACGTCGGGGAACTTCAAGCCTCAAGACCACGGCCAACAGCTCAGAAATCTTATTCAAGATCATTTCAAGGGCGGTTGCAATGGTTGACAGATCCCCTGTCATAAGCTCTGCTAGACATAGGGCTAGACATTTAATTTATTTTGTTTTCCATAAATTAGCACAATGCAAAATACACTGTAATATATTCGGGAACAAAATGTTGTTCTGTAATGTTGTCATATTAGTGGTGTCACTGGAATCCAAATTTAAATACAGAGGAATTGAATTGGATTTGTAGGCTTAGATTGGTTAATATTTGACTGCCGACGAGAATGACCACTCTAATCTCAACCGTCCTATTAACGTGTGTTTATGTTACATCAAACCAATTATAATATCCTAATCTTGTGCAAAACTGTTTTAACTTACAATGTTTTAGAACGAAGTATGAAATAAAATACAATTAAAATAGTCAAAATAATACGTTTTCTGTGATCGTCCCTTTTCATCATCATCACTGGCGCAACAACTCATTCCTGATTCCTGGCCTCATCAAGGGACCCCTTCCAATTAGCTCGGTCCTGTTCCTCTCTCCACCAATGTCTCAATCCCAACTCTCTAGCATCTCCATCCACCTCATCCTTCCATCGCAGTTTCGATTTCTTGTTCTTCTACCCTTTGGTTGAGTGGACCGTATCCTTTTGCATATTTCTGACTCTTCCTTTCTTCCTACATGACCTGCCCATCGTAGTCGGGTTAATTTAATTAATTTACTAATTTCAACATCTTTGAATAATGCATACAACTTCTGATTACAGCGTTTTCGCCAGACACCATTCTCACATATAGGGTCATACAACATCCATAATAGTTTATTATAAGTAATGCCACGAGTGATTTCCAATTTATCTAGAGAATATGGAAATCAAAAGTGGCATTTGTTAGGACTATTTGACGAATAAAATTAAGCTGTTTACTAACAAATCATTGTTTAACTATAGTTATTTTAAAATATTTATATATTTAATGCAAACGGCGATGTTTGAAAACAAATCAGAAATGTGAGGTTATGTTCATTCACTGCTGCTTGATCATATTATTTATAGCCAAATAAGATCGCAATATTGTAAGAGTGCACCCAAGTGAAGAAATAATAAAACACATCAAACTATATATCATAATCAACATTACAGGTTATTCATTTATTTATTTTTTTAAGTAAACTCAGTAAAATCAAGGAATCTTTTCATTATTTGCTATATTCGATGTATTTGTTTGAGAAAAATAATGCTTTGACCTGTTCACAACATTAAAAAGGAGGAGCTTTCTTTATCACAAAAGCAGGAGCTGATAAAGAGAAATCGATAAAGACCGAGGTGAAACACGACTGTCATTGGTTGTAAAACAACATTCATTGAAACGTCATTAGTCATTGACTAGCATTTGTGGCATCAGTTAAATAGTCTTTGAAAACATTGTAGAGTACATTCATTGTTTTCCACCATTATCTATGTTTCACATCTATATGTCAAAACGGGTTATTATAGTCTTGTATAGCAATATATTTACAGGTCTTGACAAGACCTGGCTTTTCATATTTTTTAAAAGCCCATAATAACATGTGTTGGCTATATTTATTCGATTATTTATTTCTTGTGTTGTATCATTACCCATTTTGACTATTATCCCTAAATATTTGAATTGATCTACTGTTTCAAATGTATATCTTCATATCTGAACTTTTTTTTTGTAGCATAGTTTCTCTTTGAGATCATATATTTAGTATTTTTTTAATAATGTCCAGACCCATATTTTTGATCGTCCCTTTTGCTGTCCTTTAATCCATGTCCATTTTTGTCCCCGAAGTCCGAACTTGACAGCTTTATTATTTTTAAAATGAAAGTGTACTTTTCCCATTTACACTTACATATGTATAATCATGTAGTTGGAATTAATGAGAAGTGATTTAAAAAAAACTGTAATATATAGCACTAAATGTTTTTTAAGTTATACAAAAAGTGCAATTTTGTTTTATTTACTATTGTGTTTTGCGGCCAAGGGTGGCGTGAATTTCTAACTGTAGTCTGCGGCACTAAAGATTGTTTATTTATTGTTCTATATATTGTTACAACTGACCATATTATCTGTTCTCATTTTCCATTTCTTCTGTCTAAGCAGTCCTTCTCTTCCAATCATCCTCTCTTTTGTGGATTCCTGGGTATCGTTCTTCAAATTGTGTTAAGGACGTCCCTAACTCTTTCTCCCTGGTGGTACCAATTCTCCCGCTCTTTTCAGATTGAAAGTTTTGAAAGAACGAACAGAAATCGTATGCCCACATACTTTGTTCGTTATTTCATTAGAAACACGTTTAATTCATTTCTTCATTGACTTAAATTAATAAGAAAGTAGTCGAAAGAGTTATTTTCATCGTTCTTCAGATATTACAAAGATTATGTAAAATAAACAGAAGAATGGTCTTCAAGTTTAAATACACAATTTAAAAATTGTATACAAACGATTCAAATGCTGTCTGATAGACAAATAGACGTAATAAATATGTATTAAATTATTTACATTTGTAATGCTAATAAACGTAAGATCTATAAAAAATTGCGATTATTATTACTTATGATTATTGGTCGTCAATCGCTGTGGTCTCAGGGTAGCGTTGCTGCCTCGTACGCAGCGGACCCGTGTTCGATCCCCGGTCGGGACAACGTTCCTGGTTGATGCTTTTTCGGATTATTTCCTCACTTGTAAGACAAATTTCAGTAACCTTTATGACTCAATCAGTCCTCAAATATCTGGTCATAATCATAATCATCATCATCATATTCGCCATGTTTAGGATAAATGTGTGTGTGTGCTTTGTCTTGATGGAGGCCCTGACATTAACTTGGCCACTCATTCAGGGTAGCCCTACATATCATTGTATGGTCAAAAAAGTATGTGTATGATCCATAGTTTAAAATCCCTCTCCTGGCAGATTGTAGGGCCCGGGTGGCGTGTGGCGTGGAAATTGTACCTATGGAGTGAGACGTTAAAGCTGAGTTAATGCAATGGAATAATTATGGTCTAATTGTTATTAATATACTGTTATAATTATATATTTGATGTTATCAAAATATTTTACTTTGTACTAACCCAATCAACTCAGAAGACGAGGTACACTCGCCTGTTATATATTTTGCAATATTTTGTACATCCCTTGGCTGGTTATCTTTTGTTAACATTTATAATAGTAAAATAGTAGAAGAATGTGTTTTGACCTTCACCCTAATTGTGATCTCAAGTACCGTTATATTTTGTTCGTTCTGAATCTCTAAAAATTGTCAATATAATTTACGGTGACTTAAATCCGGTTTCTGGAGAAATGCATTGAGCATTTAAACCTGAAGTGGATGGGTTAAATGAATTTTAAATTCTGTTTTTAACATTTTTAAGTTCTGCCGAAATATTGACTACGTGCAAAATTATTTAATACTACCTTACCTTTTTGTTTCATGGACTGACTAAAATTCATTCTAGGACCAAAGCTCGGAGCACTGAGATATTGTACTCGTTGGAGATGGTAAGGGTACAGTGAATTGCAACATAAACGTCTCTATACAGTACTGTGGTTTAGTTCACACATTTGGATGGTTAACATACCTCATCGACGTTTCTGGAGAGTATTCTGCTGCTTCCAACTCAACTTCAAAAGTAATATATATATATATATATATATATATATATATGCAGATTTGTATGTTCCTCTACCCTGTGCCACACTCACTTTTTTTTTCTCTTCGTTTAAGTTTCCTTATTAATGTACAAAACCGTATTTTCACTAAGGCGCAGATGTACCTTGATGTATATATAAAAAAGGAGGTTTACAATTTAATAAAACATCCTCCTCTGCCCAAAGCTTTTAAAATATGTATCTTCTTTCTCCATTTTTCTGTATCTTCCTATTCTAATTCTTCCTTAATTATCTCCCATCTTTCTAAATTTAGGTCTTTCCTTTAATAGGTGGAATCCATTCCAAAGCTTTTTAGGGTAATATTTTATCTGGCATTCTACGTATGTGACCATATCATTCTAGTTGCATCTTACAAAATCTAATACTACATTTTGGACTTTCATTTGTTGTCTAATGATTCTTATCAAGAAAAAAACACAGAGAAAGGGGATATTACAAATGAGAAGACGTCATAAGACGTTTCCAAAGAAGTCTACAAGAATCCAGAAGTCGTCCCGGATTATCTTTATCTGAAAATCAGATATCTCAAAATTAGGCTATATTACTATACTAGTTTTCATACTAAGAATCCAGTGATATCTGGGAGAAAACATATTCTCAAATCAAATTGCAGTAAAGTTTTGCTTGTAGAAATCCGGCTGAATAGAGATAACAGTACTACAATATTCGGAAATAAATTGCAATAGAGATTCGCCCTACTGTTGAAAGCGACCAGTGACAAACTTAATTCAGAAATCTTCAAGTAACTAAGAGGACAAAAAGTCTTAATATGATCCCTAGCTTGGATTCCAGTCATCTTTAACAAAACCACTTCACTCCATACATCAAACAAAAGACAATAATTGCATTTACAAAATGGTCTTCACTAACTAAATTGAGCTAGAGGATAATTTCCCTCAGAATAGTTGTACATTTCTGTATTTTATACTGCAATGGGCAGGACTTGTGGTGCGAATGGGAATTAAAAGAGGAGCATGGAAACTTCTTGTAGAAAAACCGAAGGAAAAACGTCCAATTAGTAGACCAAGGATGAGGTGGGAGAATAGTATTATTTATAATTTGAGGGAAGTAGATTATACATGAGAATAACAAAATCAGGGAGACATTAAGTGTAGAAAAATTAATATCAGACATAGACAAAAGTAAACTCAAATGGTTTGGACATGTAAAAAAGAATGGAAAAGGAAAGACTATCACAAAGACTATTAAACCTCAAGTTACAAGAAAAACGACCACGAGAAAGATGGATTAACCAAGTGAAGAAAAGTCTACAAGAGAGAGGATACGACTGGGAAGAACTAAAAAGAAGCAAAGCATGAGAAGATGGAGGTGGTTGGAGGCAAATTTGGAATCGACCTTCCGTCAGGAGGACACGATAAGAGGACGACGATGATGAGATTATGCAATGGGATGATTGGAAAACAGTAGTTCAGGATAGGGATGTATGGAGAGCTCATGTTACAAGCGGCAAAGATATTTTGGGTTCGATAGTGCCAGTGAGTGAGTGAGTGAGTATAATATCTACTCGGTAACAGATCTATAACAATTTGATAACTTTATAATCAATTCCATAGAAAGATGTAATTATACACCGTGTCCCATTCAAACCTCCCACATTTTAATTAATCATAACTCTCAAAGTATGTGGAATTATGAAATGAGGTTGGTATTAAAATAAAGAGAAACTCAAAGAATTTTTGTTTTCATTGTTGCAGTTAATTCATCTGTCGCATGTTGGAAAATAATGACATAAAACGAAATGGCGAATCCTCAGCAGCGAGAACAAACTCTTTTCTGGTATGCAGAGACGAAGTCAATAATTACAGTGAAAAGAAATTACCGGAGAGAATGTGGAGGAAATGCACCTGATGGGAAGTCCATAAAGGCATGCTTGAGAAGTTTCTGGCGACTGGAAGCGTTAAAAAAGAATCAGGAGGTGCTCGTACACGTGTTTCAGAAGAAAAGATTGAAGAAATGGTAAACATGGTAGACGTGTTTTAGTGTGAAGCAATGAAAATTCTTTGAGTTTCTGTTTTGTTTGATACCGGCCTAATTTCATAATTCCGCATACTTTGTTAGTTATGATTGATTAAAATGTGGGAGGTTTGAATGGGACTTTTAAAAATAGAAACCAATACTGGTTTCCAACAGTAGAAAAAGTTACGAAATATATTTTATATTAATAAGATTATATCCCAGTATTAGCGCAAACCGATGCTTGTAAAGACTTCGTTCTATCTTTAGAATTATCCCGTTGCAGTTGGATCTGAGAGAGGGTACTTTAAAACGATGACGGAGCTTCTCCACACATGGAGGGACTGAAGCACGAATTCTTGAACCCAGAGGTGGAGGACGAATCTTTAACCACATGGAGTCACCTAATTAGTAATGTGTCTGTATTTTCCCATGTGGAGCAAGGGTGCTCCCTTGCAAGAGTTACTTCATCATGCTAATACAGTTACTTTTACATCCGTCAGATCTCAGCGAGGAACGAGAAGTCAGCTTATCATAAGTAATGCCTCCAGTGATTTCCAATTATCGATAAATTCACGAAGTGACGAGTGAATTTATCTAGAGAATTTGGAAATCAAGAGTGGCATTTGTGAGGACTATTTAACGAATAACATTAAGCTCTTTACTCACAAATCATTATTTAAATATAGTTATTTTAAAATATTTATATATTTAATGTAAACGGCGATGTTTGGAAACAAATGAGAAACGTTTGTTATCCTTTATTTTTTCATCACTGCAAACAGATCATATTATTTATTAAAGGATCGCAATATTATAAGAATGCACCTTAGTGGAGGAAAAAATGAAACGTATCAAACTGTTTATAACCAACATTATAGGTTATTAGTTCATTTCTGATGTTCTATGATGTAAATTGTATTTTACTGCAACGTAAATTCCTGGGAAATAATATGTTTAAGAAAGTGCAAACAGTGGTTTCTTTTTATTGTGGCATAATCAATTGCTACGAATGTTTTTCTATTATATCCCGCAAGCAGTATAACTTTACATTCGTGCACTATATATACAATCTGGTAGCCGTATTTCTTACATAGTCAGTCACTGGAAAATAATGACCTATTTAGAATGTTAAATGGGAGGAGATTGATTTTAATATGATAAAATTAAATTGATAAAATCGAGGTGTAAAACGACTGTGATTGGTTGTAAATCAAAATTCATTGAAATGTGATTGGTCATTGACTCCCATTTGGGACATGAATTAAATAGTCACCTCAAAAATACATCCAGCAGGAAACTAAGGCTTACTTAGAAGGGAAAGGCTGATTAATAGTATGTTACAATGCAAGATTGGGAAGTGGTTTTTAAGAAGCGAGGATATGATTAAAAACATAGCGATAACAAGGTTTTTATCTCCGAGATTCTGTAAAACACTTCACAAACGTGCGTTGTACGTTATTTTTTGCGCGATGGTGTTTTCAAAATAAGTAATAGTAAACCAATATATTTGTTGGAAATATTTTCATTCATTATAAACAACTGACTAACGTTAACATTGTGACCAATGTTTATACGATAAATGTTGAAAATAATTTAGTTAAGACTACAGCAGGCCGAGTCACCAATCAGTCATAAAATGGCAGCAAGTACAAATCTATTGTCTTATATTGTTTTAAATAAAGTTCAGTTCATTTAAAATGCAGTGATTTGTTTCGTATATTGTATATTAACACTATCTTTTGGATATATGTTTGTATATACGTATTTACGTATACGTGGTATACATAAAAGGCAGTGGTTTTACTTCCCGCGCGAGGTAGGTAATATGTAATATTACAGTATAGTTATTTACGTTGGCAACCCCAAAATGTAGGATATTAAACTTTCAATCATGGTCGCCATTGCTGTAAGTATGACAGAAACGCACTATTTGCAAAAATATTTCTTAGACGCCCTAATTTAAGCTTCAATTCTTTACGAGACCAAAAATCTCAGACTCGGGACTCACTGCTTATATTCCCACCCGGAGGATTTGATCCTTGGATTTTTCATCCCGTATAAACCAACGACTCCAGGCGAGTTTGAACCCTCGCAAGACCACCGAGGCAGATAGAGTAATTAAATATAATAAACATTTGTAACTTTCTTCAGGTCTGTGAAGTTCACTCATGTTTACTTTTTATCAATGTGCTAATTAAGTTTTTTTTATTCCTCGTGCTTTTCTCTTTTTTTGATTTTGTAAGTTAAAACAATGTTACAAGATTTTTTTAGCCTTTTTCGTCCATACATATAACTCGCAGATTTTAGAATGTGTCTATTATAGTATATTTCATTATGATATATACTAAGTTTTATAGACTTGGTGCAAATTCGATGAATGCATATTTCAATGAATAGAACTATAATCGCTGCAGCTATACCAGCGATTGCAGTCGCAAATATTGGAGCCACTGAGAGAATATCCATCATAACAAACCTATTTTCTTCTCCTGGTTGTATATGAGAAGTGCTCAGTTTCAGTCTGTTGAGAATTCCAGCAGATCTCAACTTCAAGATACTGGAAAATATAAATTTAGAAATATACTTAATTACACTATTTAAGAACGTACATAACACTGGTCGCCAAGGTTTTCTTCACAAGAAATCTGATTAGTGAATCTAGTGCATATTTTCATACTGAATTCAGATATGTAGTCAGATGTTTTCCATCAGGCACAGTTTTTTTTTGTGACAGCTAGTTTTTTAAAATGAATTTTAGCATTCCCTTCTTCCGGACTTCTTTCCGGAAAATCTTGGGACTATCTCTGATGAGCACGGTGAGCGTTTTCATCAGCAAATTTCCACAATGGAAAAGAGGTACCAAGGCAAGTGGAGTTCTAATATGCTGGCTGACTTCTGTTGGACCAAGAAGAGATATGTTCCAGATGAACAATATGCCCGAAAATCACTATGTACCACTTTCTAGGTAAGTCAGAATGAGTTAGAGTTAAATGGATTTTGTTAAAAAGTATAAAAAATGTAAATGAATATCACAGAAAACGCTTTCCTGATAAGAAAAAACTGAAATGATACTTACATTAGGACGAAAAATACTTCTAAAATCTCATATTTTTATTCTTGTAAAATCTCATATTTTTATTCTGTGAAAGAAAAAAGTTTATTTTTGTCGACCAGTGTAATTTGAGCATAAGAATATAAGTACAAATTATGTTTTGTGGAAACGAAAGAAAAACATTTTTAATGAAAACTTAGATATTAATTTAGGATATTTTGTGCACAATATTACTTCTGTTTAGTAACAAACTAGTTTGAAGATGATCTATGTGATTCCAATACGGAAAAAATTACATTTGCCGTTGCTTTTAGTATTTTAAAAAGTAAAGAGCAGGAGATACATTTATCAACTTAACCCTTACATGGGCGAAACAAGTTTAAGTTAGAATTATTTGAGTGCTCTTGCGAGCATTCGATAGATTAGGGATTTATTTTATGCCCTTTTCTGTCGTACTGTTTTTCGGAGTTTTTCTTATATTTTTAATTAAAGATTCGTTTAATTTGGTAGCACATATCCGATCGCAAAAAAAGAGGTTAAAGATTGCTTGGCCTTCTCCTGTCTGCCTACCTTTATTCTGATCCTCGTCGAAGTTTAGTTTCAGATGGTTTTCTTGGGTTTGGGTGATGATGAGGTGAAGATCTCCAGGTATAGTTGGTTACGTTTTGTTTTATTATGATACTTGCTAATACCCGGGGTGCGCTGCTACTCATAAATAAATGCTAATATGTTTTTACCACCAGCCGTGCACTATTCGGGAATCTGCTTATCCGATATTCTTGGCATCTTAATACTATTTTTAAGAAAATAAGTCAGTTTATTAATAGAATTTGAAATAGAATTTCATGTTGTAGAGGTAAAAACAGTAAAAGATAAATAGTGGATGAGGAGGGATAAAAAGGACTAGGTTCTTAAATTATGTGTATCGGAGAATCTAACGAAGCAGTAAGATAAGTAATTATGTGAGGATGAGTATAGTATTTTACAAAGAAGCGATAATGAATGGACGGTTCTGCGATGTATTAGACAAAGCAATGACATTGATTTTGTGATCAAATCTGCTGAAACCACAATTTACTTACTAATGAGAAAATATTCCCAAGTATGGGCTGTTCTTGGCCACGGCCATTGCTCTGCTTCCAGGGATGTAAGCTCTATTTACAGGAACAAGATGACAGCTAAGTTTTTTACGAGTTTCATCCACATCATCCAGGGAGGACAGATATGTGAACTTATAGTCCTTGCACACTCGATGTAGACCATCTTTTGTTGTTGGTGGCAATTCGATGGGATAACGCAGAAATTTTCTGTACAACTTCTTTAACAAAGGATCTTTAGTTACCTGAAACGTAATAATAATAATAATAATAATAATAATAATAATAATACAATGGTATTAATGATAATTATGATAATGATAATTATTCTAATTATGATGATTATGATGATAAATGATCATAGTAAAGATTTATGCATACAGTAGAGCATCGATTATTCGAAACAACTGGAGATTGGCGAGAGTATTGGTTTAACTGATTATTTACGAAACCAAATTGTAGGCCTACCAAGTGTCCTAGGAGAATATAAAACAAAGAAACCTTATATGTTATTAATCACAAAATTAAAGTCATTTAGCATAGTAAGTTTTTTTTTTAAGATCTTTAAAGACAATAATTAGCAGCATCACTTTTTTTCATGCTTCATTTGGTCTATATTCGGATAATTGTTGAATGATAGAATGTGGAGCAGAAATTGAACCACAGAAGATCAGCTAGAATGTTTATGGACACGATAGTAGTGTAATTATTTACAAGGGAACTATCAATACTTAAATTTATTTGGTGAGATTACCATACAAGATCCGTGCGACAGGCTGTTGCCAGGCGCTAGAGTTGGGTCTTAAAATTAAGACCCTTTATTATCCTCAGTTCTGAAATGAACTTAATGACTTCGCCCCTAATGAACACATAAAACCAAATAAATCTAAGTTGCTATGAAAGTGAATAGAGATTTCAATGGAATAAAATCGATTTTTATGCTGTTTATTCATTACCTTTTGACAAAAGATTTTCAAAATTATCTCCTTCAGCTTCAATACAACGTTCAAACTGACGAAGAAAATTTTGAAACACGCTATCCAATTTCTGCCTCGAAATGTTGGAGTTCACTGTTTCTTTAGGTTCATCTAATGTTCGAGGATTTGAAAGTGTTGCTTTATTTGGGTCAGTTGCTTTAGAGAATTGACGGTAAAATTTACAGCGACAACTTTTGTAAGATTTTCTTTTTTGCATATGTCAGAAGTAAAAATACCCACTGTTCAGTGGTATACACCATGTTAAACTGAAATCACCACAGTCACAACTGAACAGAAATTCACAAGTCTGTTAAAAAAACTTCTAAAAAATACGTCTGTACCTTACAGGTTACAGAAATAACACTAACAGTCTGTTTCACCAAGAGAGGTAACTGTATTACGCCAGTTTTGCCGATATACAATACATTGCTTAAACTGGCGTGATACAGTTACTTCTGTTGGTGAAACCGACCCTAAGTAGTGGTAGAAAGAAGTTAAATGGAACCTGCTTTGCCGCCCACCCGCCAGTTCACCGACCGGGTGCTTTGACCGCTTGCCTTGCCAGGCGGTTAGAGTTGCGACTTAATCTGAAGATACTGTTTATGAGTGTCTGTAAAAAGGGACATCTGTGAGAATCATGTTTCCAACAATGCAGAAGAAATAAATCCCCCTTCACAGGTACTTCGAGATGTTTATTGTTACTTGCAAAGCAATTTGGTGGATTTGGATGACCTGCAATCGATAGTACAATATAAAAAAATCCTTAAATTAGACTAAAGGTGGGGTGGAAACTGTAGAAGGTGACGTAGAACATTCAGGATGTACTATGGTGGAAGAATGTGATGACTTTGTTATTTGAAACAAAACAAATTATATTTTTTAGATTTTAACATTTGTATTAAAATGTTCGATATTGTTCACATTGAATTGTAATATCAACAACATCACTATATTGTGTATTTATGCAATAAATAAAAATAATACTGTAGTTTTTTCATGGTTCAATATTATATTTTTCCAAAACTAGCTACTACCTACATGATGAATTTCAAAACCAGCTAAATAAATCATTTGCCGTCGAAGTCAGAAACATCCAAATAAAAAAAATTCCCACTAAAATTAAGAAAGTTAGAAAATTCAAATTTTCAAAAACAAGTTGGTTTGTGTTATAGCTGTAAGGTACCAAAGTAACTTATTTCTTCTTAGAAAAGCATTAAGTAAAATTTGTGTTTTGTCTTCCCTGTAAAAATTGACAAAATGGAAGTAGCTGTTCTTGAAAATAAACGACTCATTTGACTAACCTCAAAATATGAATAAGCAGAAGAAAATGGCGTTACTCCAAACTTATAACTGTTGTCTTTGAGGAGACCTTCAAACGTTGTAAAAGGTATAACAGGTTTTCTCAGAGTCAGGTATGAGATGAGTGCTGCAGAGTATCCAGCCAAAAGTACTACAGCTGTTAGGTATGACACTAGGTACACGACTCTACCTGACATAGAGTCTGGAGTCTTGTCGTGACCTTTAAAAGAAGAGAAGGGAACAATTTTAAGAGCAATCACATTATTATAAAAAAAATATTTTTACAAGGCCGTTGAGCAAATGTAAATTATAGAGTACTAAAAACTGCAAATAAATATACTAAAACTACTTTTTGGCAAAAAAAAATATTTGCTGCTCTAACATTGTTTAAACTTGGTACAAAGTGTCCTGGGTAGGGTATATTGATTCTTTCTATATGGTTGTCAATTTTGATTCATGTTTTATGAAATGTTTTTATTAAAGTCCTATTATACCTATTTAACAGTATATTATTGTATAGGGAAATGACAATGGAATAAATAAAATATTATATTTTCCAAAGAATAGTATAATATTTAATATTATACAAAATATTACATGTTGTTAAGAATGTGTGTTATAAATTTCATAAAATATTTATAATAAATTTGGTTTTTAAAAAACACCTCACACAATGAGGAAGAAGCCTCACCATCATTTAAAATTAAGTTTAACCAGAATCTTTGTCTTCCCAATATACGACAATCAAATAAAACATGTTTTACAGATGTATTGATTCTTGACATATAAAATTAAGATCACTCTCTCAGTTAATATTAATATCCTAAAAAGACATCCAAATTTTCCATGGCGAGTCATAAACTGTGTTTAGATGAAATTTAGAATAGTTTTTATTATTTTTTTTTGTAACACTCATTCAAAACCATACGTTGATATTTCTGCTTTACAATATATAGTACATATTATTATAGTAAACTACAACCATAACATGCCTTTGTGGCAATATAGGGTTTCAAAATATTTGAAGATTTAATGATGATGATGATGATAACAATTGGAAGAATCTTTATCGTCGCCACAACCTCATAAATATAACTTGATTTAATTATTGAATTTAATAAGCACATATTATATAGTTTGCTCTTGCACTCAATTCAAGACGTCAAGTTGTCGCCGAGATGTAATTAATATTCCTTCTAGAAACCATGTCGAACGCAGTTAAGAACACCTGCAACTTGTAAAGAAAGGGTTTTCCGCGGCATTACGTAATCTATGCTGACTTTGGCATTTTATTCAAATTGGTAATATAGGTTCATCTCTCTCATATGGGAGGCGGTTATCAAATATAAAATTTTCTAATTTGATGTCTGGGTATTTGCACACGACTCTGAAAGTTTCAGATCTACCAACTTAATATTTATTCTATGGAACCTTCCAGAAAGTACCGCCTCCAATAAGCTTATATATTTCTTTGTGTCTTCAGATGTGCAAAAAATATTGAACGAGCAACATCATGTGGGGTCCATAAAGTGCGATTTAATTTTGTTTTAACGTAATAAATATTTTTTATTTCTATTATTCGCCTATGGAAATTAAATTTTTATATTAGTTACGATCCTCCGCTCTCCTGCCATTCAAAGGGATCTTTGAACTGGGATCTGGCATTTCCAACAACAATAATAATAATATATGGTGCTACGTAATGCAATCTTTAGACAATATATATATATATATATATATATATATATATATATATATACTGCTCGTTTATATGTTTAGAAATTATGAATATATCATTAGACGTGATTTACATAATTACAATATGCGAATTTAACGAGTCTGACGTCAGGCTAACAAAAAATCGAACGTTGGTGAAAATCGTACTTTTCTATAGTATGCAATCTTGTGAAACATATACGGTAGCTTTTATTGTAGTACATATTTTTTGATTGACAATGAAATTTATAATATTAAAAATTAATTCTCATATTTACCAGTGATTAATATCAAACTGATAACCACTAAGGCTTTAGCCGCCAGAGAACCTCAATTGGTTCTTGGTTCTAAATGCGGCACACTGCGCAATGTTTAGATCATTGCCGCCTCTTAGTTATTGTATTGTATTCAAGATCCAAGCTTTCCGCGAAGAGCGACTCTCAGCCTTTATCTATGGTGAATTATGTGGGTCATGCAGAGCCTACTCTAACTGGCTCACTCTATTCAACATCGTGTGCTAACAAGATATTTATTTATTTTTTTAATTTCCGGGAACAATTGGAAGATGAGAGCCTCAGCTTATGGAAGTCTGTGATGGCATGGCTTAGAGAGCTTGGTTCTTGAATACCGGCATTAATTTTTTCATTTTGTATTTCATTATTTGAATTGACGATGCTTATTGTATTGTACATTATACTAAAATACTAATATTATTATTTTTTAGTATTTTTAATTTATGAAACAATGAAGTATAAAATATTAATTCCATCTTTGAATATTATTAATACAGCAAGTTTTCTATATTTACCAATATGGCTGTTATCATTTACCATTAAACCTAATCTTAACGTAGAATAATATGGCCATACTGCACAAGACTTGGATTATTTCGCTCTTTCCGTAAAATGTAAAATAAAGCTGTTATTATTATTATTATTATTATTATTATTATTATTATTATTATTATTATTATTGTGCTTTGGAATAGAAATATAATATACAGAACGAAGGAAACTGTATTTCAAGTTCTGTTACAAAGCATCTTATTATATGGGTACGAAACCTGGATAGTAAGTAGAAAAAAGATAATAAGCTGTTAGCAGTAGAAATGGATTTTTGGAGGCGATCGACAAGCATGACAAGAAGGGATAAGATCAGAAACAGCACAATAAGGGAATTTATGCAAGTTGAGAAAAACATATTAGAAAAATAGAAGAAAAGCGTTTGAAATGATATGGACACCTCATAAGAATGGAAGAAGAGAAATAACCAAAGAAGATCCTTAATTGGAAAGCTAATGGATGAAGTGGAAGAGGCAGATCTAGAGAACGTTGGATGGATGGAGCGAGAAGAAGTATGGAAGCTAGAGATCTGAGGGAAGAAGATGCTCTAGGCAGGAACCTCTGGCGACAAATCACTTTGGGTTGAAGGAGAAAACACTGTATTGTGGAATATTCCTAATTTAAAAAAAATATATATATATATTATTTTTTTAATCTTATTATTATTATTATTATTATTATTATTGTTATTATTATTATTATTAACTATTACCAGTCACATTCATGGAATCAATATGTCTGTTGTCAAAACTAATTTGACTGTTGGTCAATTCTTTTGATAGGTCGAAATCGGGCTGTAAAATGTGTCTAGTTATTTGTTAATAGGAAGAGCTGAATTACCTTGGTGAAACGAAAGTTTTCTTCTTGGAGCTTTAAAATGTGTTAAAATTGGATTGTTTAAAGTTGGTGATGAACAGGACATGTGTTTATTATCGGTTAATTGACAGATCCTGAAACTAACACAGCGGAACGTTTACCTCCAGTCATAGCAGCACTGCTGCCTGCGTCGCGCTGACGTAGATACTAACCGTGAGTAGAATAAAAGATGAAGTGATTGGACCATTTGCGGAAAAGTCAATGTAGATAGACTGATAAGTTTATGTAAACAACATGGCTATATGATAATGAATAGTTTCTACCAACATCGGGAAATACATAAATACACATGGGAACAGCCAACAAAAAGTCTCAAATCAATAATTGATTATATAATTGTGAAACAAAAACGTGATATAATAGTGAAAGATGTTAGAGTGTATAGAAAACCAGATTGCGGAAGTGACCATTATATGCTTTTGGGAAAATTTATATTAACAAGAAGGAAAAAACAAAATATTGAAGTAACGGAAGACAGAATAAATACAACCCTTTTGAATGAACAAAGATATGAAGTAAGTTTATTCTATGATGAGAGTATAAAATATATTTTTCAATCAAGATTAAAACAAAAAACTTAATTTAAATTTAAATAAATCTGCAGTGGAAATGTATGATCAATTAAAGGAAAGTATACATTTAGCAGCGTTAGAAGCACTTGGGACAGAAAATATAGAATTAAAAGAAATAATGAATGGTTTAATCACGATATTAAAAAAAATTAGTAGAAGAAAAAAGGAAAGCAAGGATGAAATGGTTATCAGATCACTCAACAACATCTCGAAATGAATATATCACTTTAAAACATAAAATAAAGGCGGAAGTGAGAAGAACAAAAAATGAGTACTGGGATAATATATGCTCGAATATAGATCATTCGATTGGATATGCTAGATGCAAAGGAGCGTAGAAAACATTACAAAATATCAGGAAATCAGAAAGAAAGAAGATAAATATTCAGCTGATAAGACCAGCAGAATGGATGCAACATTATAAAGGTTTACTTCAAGAAAATAGAAATGAGTTTCAACTTCAAGATACGGATGTAGATTATAAATTTGACACTCCAGAGATAACAGAAGATGAAGTAAAAAGAGATTTGAAAGAGGCAAAAAATGGGAGAGCACCAGGACCAGGAAATATTCAGATGGAACTCCTAAAACATGGAGGAGATATTTTAGTAATATTTTTAACAAAACATTTAATAAAATTGAAATTGGAGACGATATCCCAGAAGACTGGAATTTATCGTATATTACTCCTATTTTAAAAAAAGGGTGTATAAAAAAATGTGTTCCAATTATACAGGTATAAGCGTTTTACCTTCAACAGCTAGGATTTTTAGTAAAAATATACATTTTAAACTTAAGGAGATAAAATAAAACTTAAGAGAAGATCAATGTGGATTCCGGAGTGGAAGATCATGTATTGATAATATTTTCTGTATTAGACAATTACAAGAGAAAATCCTAGCAAAAAATAAAGAACTACATATGACCTTTATTGATTTAGAGATGGCATATGATAGTGTACCTCGACAATTGTTATGGACGGCAATGAAAAATATGAATATAAGTGATAAATGGATTAATATTGTTAGGAGGATCTATAGTAATACAAAAGCTAAAGTAAAAATACAGAATAATTTAACAGAGGAATTCACAGTGAATAAAGGCCTTAAGCAGGGATGCAGTTTGTCACCAATTCTTTTTAACATTTATTTAGACCAGGCTCTTAACTTATGGTATAAAAAAATGTTCTGAAATGGGTATTCCTATAGGAGGAAAAGTACTGCATTCATTGTTGTTTGCAGATGATCAAATAATTTTTGCAGGGGATGAAGATGATATGAAATATATGATAAATAAATTAATGGAAGAATATAAAAAATGGGGACTGAATATAAATTTACAGAAAACAGAATATATGTGTTTGGGAAAGGATGTGGATGACCTCATAATCGAAACAGGGAAAATAAAAAAAAAGTGAATTTTTAAAAATATCTTGGGTCAATAATTACAAGTTTAGGTACCTGTGAGAGAGATGTACAGACTAAAATTGCAATGGCAAAAAATGCAACTAAAACATTACATGGAATAATTTGGAACAAAAATATCACAAAGGAAACTAAAATGAAAATTTATAAGAGCATAATACAGAATATTTTGTCATATGGAAGTGAAACTTGGTCTTTGACGGAAGTACAAAAAATAATAAATTAGAACAGTTGAATTTGATTATTTTAGAAGAAACCTCCAAAAAACAAGACAGGATAAAATAAGAAATGAATTCCTTTGGAGAGAAATGAATGTCACCACATCGGTTGTTAAGAGGATTGAAAATCAAACGCTTAAATGATATAGTCATGTACAAAGAATGGAAAATGAAAGATGGCCAAAAAATATATACCAATGGTCACCCCTGGAAGAAATAAACGTGGCAGACCAAGATGGAAATGGAAAAGCTACGTCAGAACTATAATGGATGATAGGAATTTGGAAGAGGGAGATTGGAATTGGAATGATAGAGATAAATGGAAACTGAAGACGGCAAACTATAAATGGGGGAAAGCCGAAGAAGAAGAAGAAGAAGTCAGAAACAAATAGCAAATTGAGCACTTGCCCAGCTTAGTTAAGGAATAGCTGCTCCACACCCATATCCAAAGACTGACGCAGCTTTACAGTAGTTCGTAAATTATCCACAAAACGAAGCAGGTCAATGTTCCACTATGTCAAATGATATTTAGGTTATCTTAGCAACATCAAATGTTTTATTAGGGAAAACGAATAATTAGAAAAATACTATGTTCATGGAATGTAAAATATTATTTTTTAATAGAAAATCAATTAACTATTGGCGGAAAATAGTACACGATAAACCCATTTGGGTTATTAATTCAGATATAAAGCACACATGGTAGTAATATTCACCCGTTTTTGTTTCGGGGTAAGATAAAAAGTAAAACATGATTGTTCAATGAAAATAATTGACCAGAACTTCAAATTATTATGCAGTTACTTGGTTATGAAGATGAATGTCATTACCTTGTTGACAGAAACTTCCAAATATGTAGAACAGTACGTCATGAAATGCATAAGGATTTGCTGCTTCTGATTTTCCAACCCATTTATATGTTATCTTGTAGGTCACCCAGAGCGTGATACCAAGGACCAGCATGATGGAGATCACAGCTAACCATATTCCTGAACTGAAGGGCAACAGGAAACTGTTCCAGTTCAGCTCAAATACATCACTTCTTTTGGTTATTAGGTACTGCCTGCAAAATTCATAATAATAATAATAATAATAATAATAATAATAATAATAATAATAATAATAATAATAATAATAATAATAATAATAATAATAATAATAATTTTATTTATATACACAATTTTAATGTTTACACATCTTTCTGTGCCTAAAGTTTTATTTTTCCTCTCCATTCGTCTCTAACCATCGACTCAATGTGGATTAAGAAAAAAATCAAGAAATTTATAACTAGTTGGGAGGCAATAATAATAATAATAATAATAATAATAATAATAATAATAAAAATAATAATAATAGTCATATTTATTATGATCTGAAAAATCCATCGACCCCGGATGGATTTGAGTTCCGAATCTCGGAACTGGAGGGAAGTATGGAAACCACCCTAGTTTACATGAATGACGTGTGCTTATTTGAAGAAAGTATAACATGTAACAAGGTATAGAATGGCTTAAATATTTTTAAATGTTGAAATTGAAAAACATTTAGAATTTAATGATTGTTAAATGTACAATAACAGAGATGAAGGAAGTACGTTGGTCTGAACACAAAAGCCAACTAGGCGACAGACAAATAACAGGCCAAGCGTTGATAAAACAAAACTACCGTACGATGTTGTTACAAAGGCGGTTTGCTATCGTAAGTGGTTAGACACTGGCTCACCACCTCTTGATCAAATCCACCGTCTCATATCAGTCTCAGCATGTGGAGCTTATGGTCGATGAATTGAAATCAGGACAAATTTTTCTCAAGTTTCTCCAGTGTTCCGTGTCAAAAATTTAATTTTACAACTTCTCCATACTCATATCATCAATTCCATTCCATATCACATCTCAACCCTGGATCAGCATTACGCCGGACTCGAATGAAACGATTTTTTTTTTTACAATTTATAGGCATTTTCAAAGGAGATCAACTTATGGATTGTTCAGGATTGACTAACATATTGTTACGCGTCGTATAGTGACGTTTAAATTATGAGGGAAGGAGCGAATATTGGTCTCGCATTGGTCAGAATAGATTTGCGAGTTGCCAATCGCGAGTCAGAAGGCCACTCAAACCAGTCGAAGTGTCTAGACTGTGGTTCCAGACGTCTCTACCAACATCTCCTTCCTCTTTCGGGAAGATCGGTGGCTCAAGAAACTTCCGTATTTTAAAGTGTCCCGACCTCATATCCAGAAAGTTCCTCGCCGCCAATATATTTCAGGCGAGGACAGACACCAATTAGTCTTGTGTTGGATGACGATAGGTTAAGCGTATGAGAAATTGTGGTGAATGGATTCATCAGTGACTGTGAAATAATTGTGACTGAGATAAACATTGAAAGAAGATGAATTGTGAGTGAGATTTGTGATAAAAAGTTTACCGATGATTAGTAGAAAAATATAAAGTGTTAAGTGAGATTTTAAACAGCACGTGTGTTTTAATTTACGCCGAAGTAACGTAAAGGAAAAACCCTGGTCCTTTGTGACAATATCCATGTAAAATAGATATTGAAAATTATTAAATGTGACCCAAGTACCAAATTTTGTCGGTGTTCAATATTGCTAGGTATATGAAAAAATTGAAATTGTTAATTTCATAGAAATCGATAAACATAGATACGTTGCTGCCAAGTTAATAAAGTTACATAGCTATATTTTACTATAGAGCCTATATGTGGGCCTAAAACTATATCGTCACTTACTTATCAAATTTAATTGGTGCAATAAAGTCCACGAGTTCCGTACGTGATGGTGACATGGTTAGGGCTTCACTAGTTAACTCCGCTTCCTTCCTCTGAATCAGACCGAGAAGTCCGTTCCAGGATCCATTTGCTAACTTCATTCCATGCACATTGATTTCAGGATACAAATAAACAGATCTGGAAAATGTTAATACATGATTATTTTGTTTTTTTTTTCACATACAGAATGCAAATAAATTTAACCTAAGACATTTATATTATTAACACGTCTTGCAGACAAAAAATATGAGATAGAATACGATCACAATTGGTTAAAGCAAGGATATGCAGTATGTCCTCTACTATTTAATTTTGTACTAGAGCAAGCCATCAAATCTCTAGAAGATGAGAAAGGCCTATAACTTAATGGTATTAATAAGCTGTTAGTTTATGCTGATGATGTAGTATTATTAGGCGATAGCGAGGAGATACTAAGGACCAACACGCACACTCTATTGAATAACACTAAACAATTGGGACTGGAAGAAAAACATCAATAAAACTATCTATTTATCTTCGGGTTTTTACAACTGCTGCCGTCTTCCCGTGCCAAACCTCCAAAGTCTACGATATTGGGCATCTTCAATGGTTAGCCCTCTTGCTTGCATTACTATCTTCATGCTTTCTTTCCATGCTAACTTTGGTCTCCCTCTTTTCTTCTTTCTGCTCGGTTGCCATTGATATAGTAGTTACGGCCATCGCTCATTTTCCATTCTTAAAATATTTCCTAACCATTTTAATTCCTTCTCCTCAATTTTTTTAATTATGCTTTCTTCTGCTTCCATTATCTTTCTAATTTCCTTATATGTGACATGTTTTAATTTTGACTTTCTGGCACTTCTGCGTAAATAATCGATTTCCAGAGCTATTAGTCTATTCTTGTAGTACTTATTGATTGTCAATAAAACTAAACATATGTAAATGTATATGCAAATATATTTTTGTGCCCATATTTCAATGTGGATAACATATTGACAATTATTAACTATTAAATTGGTAAAAGACGGGTTCAGTGCTCGTGGGCGCACTCGATAGATTAGTGACTTATTTTGTGCCCTTTTATATCTTTGTTGTTTTTAGGAATTATTTTAGTTTTCGGATTGGAGAGTCTTTTTCTTTGATAGCACATGCGTGATTGCACAAAGAAGGGTTCAAGTTTGCTTATCCGTATCCTCTCTGCCAAGCTTTATTTGGATCTCCGTCGGAGTTGAGTTTCGAGTGGTCAGCTCTTAGGTTGTTGAGGGATGATGGAAGCTACAAAACACCAGGGATGATGTAGTTGGAGCTGTGTAGCTTCATCACCCAATCTAATTTCTCGCATCAGGTATTTAAATTTGGCGGACCGCAGTCAAAACAAAATCATGGAACTATTATTATTAGGTATATTTGTAATTGGACGATTTTATACATCAACCGGTTAAGCGCCATTCTTGAATATTGAGATTTTGATGCTATCTGTTGCACTGGCTCATGAAGTAAGTGTACATATACTTTCAGCTTCGAGTCTTTAAATATAGCCTTATTATTAAAGCAAAATATAAACGTCATCAGTGCTATCAGAGATTCTATGTTTTGCAACAAACGGCTATGAAACCAGATATTTATAAATGCTAATGTACATTTTGCATCATGCATCTAAGCGGCAAATATTGCCGCTCCTTGATTGTTGATGCATAACTGTCAAACAAAGAAAATGACTTACAATATCCAGTTTTGTTAGTTTGACGTTACGATAAATAGTGAAGATTGACTTAAACTTCAAATGTATTTTACTCGGAACTTACATATTGGCGCACGGCCGGTTAATGCATAATGCCGTCAATTATTTGATACGCATTCAAGATAATATCTTCTCGTTCATTTTCTTCTGTTTCATTAAATATATTGAATAAAATATTAAATAAATTAATAACCTCGATACATAAGAAGGGGAGAGAAAAAGACTGCAGTAATTATAGAGGGATATGTGTGAATAACTCAATTATGAAAATATTCACTGGCATTTAATCTTTATTGATGTGTTAAAGGCATATCATAGTGCACCCAGAGTCTTGCTCTGGAAAGCAAGACACAACAATTAGTATTATAAGATTATTATACTCCAGAGAATAAATCCCAACAGACTGTCAAAAAAAATCCAGACATCGAATGGTCTACTATAGGATCTTGCTTGTCACCAACGTTATGCAACGTGTGTGTGTGTGTGTGTGTGTGTGTGTGTATATATATATATATATATATATATATATATATATCCATCCATAGTAATTCTGCCTTCACTTCAATCATATCATTTTCATGCTATGCTTGCAGCTTTACTAGGGAATTGTAGGTGTGGTAGCTTCCCGTTGCTTTCCACACACACACACACACTCACACTCAAACTCACTCACACACACTCACACACTCACAGTCACACAGTCACACAGTCACACACTCACACACTCACACACTCACACACTCACACACTCACACACACACTCACACACACACACCACACACACACACACACATATATATATATATATATAATATATATATATATATATATATATATATATTGATGATTATACAAAGAATTGGTTAAGACACTGCAAATATATGGGAATTCAAATAGAAATATTACCTCTACCATTTACTTTTCGCAGATGATCAGGTGGTGATTACTCAAGATCCGGTTGATACATTTTTCATTTTAAGGAAATTAGAGAGTAGAATACAAAAAATGGGGATTACAGATAAATTACAATAAAACAGAGTATTTTCATGAATACAACAATTGAGCTAACATGTAAATGAGGGAAAATACGCAATGTTAAAAATTTTAAATATTTCGGATCTATTTTAGATAAAAATAAGAATTCAACTACTGAAATTGAAAGAAGAATAACTGATGGAAGACGAACCTTTGGAATGTTGAACTCAGTGCTTTGGAAAATAAATATAATATACAGAATAAAGAAAACTATATGTTAAGCCTTGTTACAAAGTATTTTATTATATGGGTCCGAAACCTGGACTGTAAGTAGCTGTTAGCAGTATAATTTTTTTAGGCGATCGAGAAGAATTTCAAGACGGGATAAAATCAGAAACAGCGCAATAAGGGAAATTATGCAAGTTCAGAAAAGAATATTAGAAAATAGAAAAAAACCTTTAATGTTATGCACATCTCATGAGAATGGAAGAAGATAGAATACCAAAGAAGATCCTTGTTTGGGAAGCTAATGGAAGAAATGGTAAAGGCAGATCTAGAGAACGTTGGGATGGAGTGAGTGAGGAGAACGTTGGATATACGGAGTGAGGAGAAGTATGGAAGCTAGAGATTTGAGGGAAGATGTTTTAGACAGAAACCTCTGGCGACAAATCACTTTGGGTTGAAAGAAAACCACTGTGTATGAAATATTCCTAATAAAAATAATAAATTAAACCAATTGATGATTCCTAAAGGGTACATTGCCAATTTAACCCTTAACTTCACAATGTATCTTTTTAGATACACTGATTTCAATTATTAATTTATTATTATTTATAAAACAATAGCATCAAATGATTATGAATTACTTAAGTTTGTGTCAAATTACGTAATGATGTAGCCTACAATAATAACTCAGAGTTTTACGTGATTTTGTTTTCTTTGCGGTCCGAAACATTTGAATAACTGGCACGAGAAATTATTGTTTCGCTAATTTCAGGGTTAAGGGTCAATTTCATAGCAATATATCGATAATAAATTTATTTATCACAATTAATTAATTTATACCTTCTAAAATGATTTTAAACTACAGATCCACAGGAACTAGAAGTTAAGGAACACCATTTGCTAGATGGAAAGACCAAATCTCTTGAAGTCGGAACGGGCCAGAGGGCCTAAGCTTTGATGTTGATGTTGATGATGATGATGATTAATTAATTTACTTTAAAGACTTATTACTCATTTATGAGGATTTTTTGCTATTACAGTCAAATTAATTTGATTTGGGCCGAACAGCAGTGAGAACAAGTGTAAATGGGATGCAACCATAGTGGAAAAAGTGGCATTGACTTATTAATGCACCGCATGACTGTCTGTTGACAATCTCTCTCTTTAGGCCCATAATACTATAGGAAACTTACTTGAAATGTATTGTTTTACTTAACACCAGCCATAATGCAACGTAGAAGTTCTTAGCGATTATGAATTCGTCGCTGTTTTCTTCTAAAAGCAGCGAAGATCCCTGCAAATAGAACACAGGTATTATAATAATAATGTTTTTTAATAATTTCTAACTTATATGTTTGCGAAAAGGAAATATAATTAAAATTATATAAACTAATTGAATATGAAATTCACGACCGCACCGACATAAGCTCACCATACATCCCTATCCTGAGGTAATATTTCTCATCTTCCCTGTATAATACTTCTCTCACAAATTATAGTTTATTTCATTTGTCCACCTCAATCTGTAGTCCTACCTACTGCGAACTTTCCCTCTTTTTTTCCCATAAAAAGTTTTCATGGCTCTGTTTCATTCCCCATTCGTGCCACATGTCCTACCCATTACAAACTATGAGATACAAATATTTTTTCCTACATCTGATTACCACAATATTAAAGTAATTACTTTAGTATTTTGTATCGAATATGAACTTATTAAAGGTTGTTGGAAAAAACTACCAATGTTTATATTTTTAACGTTAAATAAACTCAACCATCTAGTCAGACTATCAGATACACTTACAGTTTTTGTCAAAATTTATCGGACATACACAAATTATTTATGGGAAGCAAACCCAGAGTAAAGTATACAGGGTGTTGCAAAAAAACACGGACAACGGAGGTGAGGTAGTATATTGACATATGTTGATGATTTTTAATAAGGTACCAATGTTCGGAAATGACGCGTTTTCACACTATGACTAGTTAATTATGTCTCAAGATCAGTATTAGTTCGAAGGCCTTGAAGACTCATTACTTGACAACAACTCACAGATACGGGACCTATGATACGTGGTTTCGTAAAGGAATGTGACTACAACACGACGGAGCTCCAGCTCACTTCGATGCCAATGTGAGGAGACATTTGGATACCACGTATCCAGGTCGATGGATTGGAAGAGGGGGACTAGTGCCATGGCCTCCGAGATCACCTGTTCTTAACCCTTTCGATTACATTTTGTGGGGCCACATAAAACAATATGTTTACTAGACTCCTGTACAGTCACGTATGGATCTCATAGTTCAAATCCACGCTGCTTCACAAATAATTTTAACGAGGCCAAGTGTATTTAAACGTGTGTGTCAATCACTACACCGCCGATGTACGCTCTGCAATGAGATGGGTTGTGGATATTTTGAAAACTGTATGTGACTGTGATAGTATTGTCAAATATTGAGTCTTAAAATTGAACTAACGGAACTCTTGAGAAGTTAGCTACTGATAGTGTGAAAACGCATCGTTTTCCGGACATTGGTACCTTGTTAAAAAGTGATTAACATATCGCAAATATACCACCTCACCTCCGTTGTCCGTGTTTTTCTTCAACGCCCTGTATATTTATATATAAAAACCTCCT
Organism: Diploptera punctata; assembly: GCA_030220185.1. Lineage (NCBI taxonomy): Eukaryota > Metazoa > Arthropoda > Insecta > Blattodea > Blaberidae > Diploptera > Diploptera punctata. Next base: position 93,526 of record JASPKZ010008779.1, read on the forward strand.
GGAGTCAGGGAATATGTTTATACATGAAGGAGAAACATCTACAACCAGGAGATTGGATGGGCCGACAAAATTGGCTATTAGGAATCAGACGATGTCAAAGACATTAATCAACCGATGATCTATATATATATATATATATATATATATGAATGTTTGTGTGTAGAGAGAGAGAGAGAGAGAGAGAGAGAGAGAGAGAGAGAGATGAGACAGACAGGCAGACAGACATAGACATACAGAGAGAAAGTGAGAGAAAATCAATATGAAATTGTCAGATTTATGATTCTTATTTTTTTCAATTCATCTGTAATCACAATTATGAACTATACAAATGCTGTACGCATCCCCTAAATGAAGGAGAACAAAAATAGTGGTTTCCATTATTCTATGCTAGAATTAAGGAGAACGCCCTGATTGTTTATATTAAGGTTAGTATATGGAAATTAGTAGGCCTGTAGGAACATTTTATCACGTCGTAGATGATGTAACAAATGATTAATCAAGCAGTGGAAGAATTTGTCCAATTTGAATACATTGTGTTGATATTTATCTTTGTGATTACACAAATATACTGATCAATTTATTAATATCCGTTCCTAATGGCAATTTATTATTAAAAACTTGTAATGGTTTGATGAATGTAAATCAGTTACAGGTAACAATGAGCAATTAGTTATTAAATATGAGAGCGAAAAAAAGGAAGCTTCCTTTCTCTTGCTTCTATCGTTTGACGTTGCTTTTATTGTCCATTCTATATGAACAACTCAACGTTAATGCTCGTTTGTTATTTTCTCTGGCATAGAAACGCTGCTTCGAGTATCGATTAAATCGTAACTCCAAGATGATTGGTGACTATTTAAAACGTTTTTTTTCCCTTCAGGTCACAGAGAATACGGCATAATTTGACCAGCCGGTGATCCTTTAATACGCCTGCCTTCGAAACGTGCATATAATAGTACCGTGAGTTGTTTATTTTCATACCGGTATTGTTTTGTCAAAGACACTTACGTTTCAAATATTAAAATCTTCTTCTTCTTCCTCTACGCATGAAAGCTGGCAGCTTGTTGAGTGTTCATCCACTACAGGTCCGGGGTATGGTGACATCCTTCCATCGTAGTTGTGGTCTTCCTAATGACATTTTCTGCTGAGGTGTCCAGTCACGTACTTTCTTCACTAATCTACTGTTCTCCATTCTATCTATGTGATCGTTCCAAATTAATCTTCTATCATTTATCCAAAGGTTTATAGGTTCAATTTCACATTCTTCTCTAATAACAGAGTTGCGAATTTTCTCTCTCAGCGATTTTCCTACGATTTCCCTTAAAACTTTCATTTCGGTTGTTTCATTGATTTGTTTTGTTTTTTGAGTTTCTGTTCGGAATTCACAACCATATGATAGAACTGGTCTTATGACAGATTTGTAAATTCTTACTTTTGTATCTATTCTTAATTTTTTATTTTTCCAAACAGTATTGTTTAAACATCCCGATATTTTGTTTGCATTATTTGATTGATGGAGGATTTCATCTGTTATTCTGTTGCTATTAATTTCTACGCCTAAATATTTGAATTTAATGACTTGTTCTATACTTTTCCATTCTATTTCTAATTTAACACGTCGTGGATCCTTGGATATTGCCATTGATTTGATTTTATTTGTTGAGATTTTCATGTTATATTTTGCTGCAACGATTCTAAATTTGTGTAATAGCATTTGTAAATCATCTTCACTTTGTGCAATTAGAACTGTGTCATCAGCAGAGTTTATTATCTTCAGCTCTTTGTTACCTATTTTAATTCCTTTTCTAACTTCAACTTTTAGTTCTTTGATGATTTCATCCATTATTAGTGTGAACAGTATGGGACTTAATGAGTCTTCTTGTCGTATTCCTTGCTGGACTAAAATTTCTTTAGATTTACTATTTCCATATTTGATAGTTGTACTGTTTCCTGAATAAATTTATTTGATGATTGCTATGAGGTATTTAGACACATCCTTGCTTTCTAATATGTTGAGTATGTCATTTAATCTTACCCGATCAAATGCTTTTTCCAGATCCACAAAAACATACGAAGACTGGGATGTTAAATTTTATTAATATATTAAAATATATTAAATATTAAAATATGTATAATTTAAAGTGATCGCTAAATATAAGTTATGCTTACCGGCTCAACTGCAGTTTTGAGAACAGCTCCATATAATGAAGGTCGTCTTTCATAAAATCCAACTTTGGTATGATTCAATCCGGTAGATGGATCCCAGTTACCGAAGTGATACGTGATAAGTGGATCCGAATGACTCACTCGGTATACTTCCATCAGTGTGTACTTTGCACTCCCTTCCACGATAGGCCTAGCAGTCAAGAACTCACAGTCGAATGGTATGTCCTTATTGTTGAAAAAAACAGAAGTGTTCTCCGTTTCTAAGAATTTCAGCCATATTGCACTCTGGAATATAGTATAGAGTGAAATATTAATTTCATCCATAAAACATTTACACTATTTTTTAGCAATATTTAATTTATGTTTTATTTACATATATTGAAACCTGCGAGTTTTTTTCTAAGATAGATCATTTATGAATAGACTACTAATCCCATCCATAATCCTTCCTGAACAATTTCACTCGATAGCTAATAATAATAATAATAATAATAATAATAATAATAATAATAATAATAATAAATTTTATTTAACTATTCCCTCTAATAGCTAAAGTCATTAGAGTCGCAATTCAAATCTGGGCGTAAAAGAGCTTAAAATGTTTGTTCCGATGACCATATTTATTGTTGGGTAATCATCCATCTGCACATAAAATATTTATTTTTCAAAGAATGATTTGCGAAGTTTCACTAATGATATACTGCATGCTGCTTTTTACACAATTTCGTTGAGCTTTTCTTCTTACATTGCCAGGCATGACGGTAGTGATACAAAACAGTCGAATTTATTTAACTTCACAAATGTTTAAAAAAAATCCAAACCTTCTTTATTTATTTCACAACACTTCACTGTAAATAAACATATTTTCTGTTAATAGAGTGTCTTATTCACGGTTTATTTTATATCTCACTTCTCACACTCATTAATGGCTTCACTCAAAACCCTTACATGTTATTGCACTTTAACGAAAAGAAGCTGTCGCACAATTTCGGATTGCAACAGGACATGACTGTCTCGCTACCCACCTTCATCGTCTGGGAATATTGAACAATTCTCTCTGTATGCTGTGTAGGACTGGTGCCAATATGGATTCTGCCCACCTACTCCACTGTTCTGCACTAACAACTTCTACACTCCATCTACGCTACTGGGAGGCAAGAGGGAAAATGATCTCACTGCAAACCTCCTAATCTACGTTTTTTTATTTATATTTTTATAGTGTTTTTATGTTATTGTTTCTATTGTGTATAGTTATTGTAAATATGTTAATAAAGTCTGTCATTTGGGTGAATGATCTGTATTTCAAGTGTCCTGCATTAAATAAAAAAATAAAAAAATATTGCACTTTAATCAGTTCCACTCGCCCATAATTCGACCACGACTGACTCTTGCTATTCATTCACACTTGCTGGCCAGACTCTCCACATCTCTTTATATATGCGACTGTAGGAACAATCTAGATGTTGCTGCATTTTAGATTTCTCTCCAATATAATGTTCGACAAACTGATTTTCTTCTTCGAATCAATGCATCTGAATTAAATTCTTCCAGAAAGCACGTCTAGTGTGATTGTTCCTAAGTTGCACGCTACCTGAATCCAAATCCCTATTGCCAAAGGTCTTGTTGCCGCACTTGAAATTCAGAAGTAATTTGAACAGAAAATCTTTACAATACGATGGAAGAAATCTAATATCACAATGTGATACATAACAATATTTCAAATGTGTATATTCGTACATGTATACATATTAAAATTAAAATGTTTTCAAATTATTTCTTCAAAATAATAGTTTTATATTAAAGTAAGATAATTGTTTGTGATTAATTTTTAATAGACATTAAAACTAAACTTGATATCTAATCCCCTTTACATAATTGATGATTGTTTTAAACTTTGTGACATATTAAAATGGTGCCATACTATATGGACCGGGAAACAGATTGATAATGAACTTTGAACTATTACTAATTATTATTATCATTGTTATTAGTAGCATTATTATTATTATTGTTGTTGTTATTATTATTATTATTATTATTATTATTATTACATGGAATATAGAATAGTCTCTCTTTAACTTACTCGTTCCAAAGTGTGATCGTGACCTTTATTTCCATCTGAAATAACATAAAGCGGCCGGTTTCTTTGACAACGTCTGTAACCGTCATTTGAAGACAAAGTAGTTTGGAGATACTTCCGGAACATCAACTTACTGACTTGCACTTTGACCAAAGAGGCTTTCAGAACTGTAATTTGAATAAAAATATTTATATTATAAAATAAACATTTGACATAGACTGCCATGTATTTTCGACTCTCTTCGAGTATTATAAAATTTATTTTTGAAAATATTTGCCAGAATAAAATAATATTATTACAAAAGAGAAAAAAACAATAAACAATGTCCTATTTCATACAAAATTTACTATCAGAGTTATACAGAACGTTTTAGAATTTCTGTCACGTATTTCTGTGAATAGAAGTTATTGGATAACGTTTTGTTGAAAGGTCCATGAGATGATTTCGGTGCTATACTGATATAGAATCAAAATTTTAAAATTGTTACTTTCCCTACAGAATAATTGACAAAGGACAATGTCTGGCGTCATCTGCTGAAATTACTATCTGACATGTCATTTAATAGTTCTCAAGTATTTTATTTTCCTGCAGGAAGTTGTTGTGGAATTCTTGCACACATGTACCGCCGAAAATTATTGATGAAATACTGTTTCTACCGTCACATTTTTTTACTTGTCAACCGACATTACCTCGCCTGAATATTTGAGGAAAAAATCAAGATTTAAAACTTCTTGACTTTTAATCTATGAAGCGGAAGATTTGATTTGATCCTGTTAGTGTGTATTTTCGGACACGAAATCACTGAAATGTATTGCAGGAATTCCGAATTAGTCTGTGTAAGAAGTGTCCAGGTCATCAAGTTAATAAATTCACTAGAAACCCTGCCTATATATCGATGGCTTATTGCACACATGTGTTAAGTAAATTTTTCGGTAAAATTGAGTACAAAATCACAATTATCTGAGGCGTACATTTATTGTGCATAAGTGTGGTAACTAATTTCTAAGTGTTACTTGCAGTTTTGTCGTGGCAGTTGTTGTATTTACCATTATGTGTATTTGGGTATTGAAAATTAAGTTTTTGTCAAAACTAAGAAGTTGGTATTTACAACATGTGTGCCATATATATATATATATATATATATATATCATTTGGCGCTGATATATCAAGAGTAGAGTGAAATGAAACAGGTAAGCCACTATTTCATTGAAACCTAGAAAAGGTACTTCTAGTTATACAACATCTATACTTCTTTACCTGAACTTTTAAAGTAAATAAATCCATTACCTAACTACGCCTTTTACTGTTTCGCACTTCTAAATGATGGTGCTTTCCAAGGAGAACCTAATATCACCTCAAGTTTCATTTCAACAAAAAATGTGACTTACCTGGTTCTTTCCCTTGCCCTTAATATAAATTGACAACTTCAATTCAGCCTTCAGGAAGCGCCGGTGTGAGATACACCGTTGAAAACATATTTTCATACTTGAAATATTTATAAAGATATCTTTGTGGCAAAGGTGTCAACGAAAATTCCATATACAGTATCCGGAATCTACGGTTCCTGATAAAACGGCAATTAACAGATTAGTGCCAACATTTCGTGCGACACGATCAGTCCTTGAAAAAAAATCAAGAAGAGAAACGGCATGTGCTAACAGATGGAAAAATTAGATGCTTAGATGCTAGACTAGAATCTATTCCTCTCAAATCACTTTGTCGGTTATTACAATAAAAACAGCCTAACAACGTTTATAAAATTAAAAGTAAAAACCCAGGTAAATATAAGGTAATTAATGAAAGCACACTTAAAAAACAAACAGAAGAGAACATAAGATTCAAAAAATGCACTTACCATCCTGTAAAACACCACAAGTTCCAGAAAATTCTCAATAAGTTTAACATTCGATTGGCCCCAAAGAATGAATACAGTCTAAACAAGATAATTAAAACCAACAAAAATGAAAACAATTGGAGAAGAATATAAATCAGGAATATATCAGATCAAATGTCAAGATTGCGACAAAATCTATATAGGAAAAACAAAAGAAATTTAAAAACTAGATTGAAGGAACACCTTAGAAATGTAAAAAAGGGTGAAGTGGACAAGTCAGCAGTAGCAGCCCATGCTTGGTCTGAAAAACATTTAATTGATACAGAAGCTAGCCTAATCAAACAAACGGATAAACTAAAGGAACTCACATTCGGGGAAAAAATCCATATCCAAAAAAACAAAAAAGACATACTCATGAATTTTGAAACTCCCGCAAATTTTGACCTGATCCAGAGGTTCATCGGTCCACCGATAGAAGTAAGAAGGAAACCGCCAAGAAACGACATAACACCGGTCGACCAGAGGCTACTGACGATGGAGATAAGCTCCGAAACTGCAGTATAGAAGAAAAAGGATATGAGGTGAGGTAATAAAAACATTAATTTAATTATTAAATTAAACCTCATAGTGTTCTTTCCCTGTGAAAGTTAAATAAATGTTTTTTCTTGTTACATTTAGTTTTTTTTGGTCACCAAACGGTACATATAGCTGAACAACCATAGTGTAGGTGTAAAATATAGCTCGTGCAGGTGCATCGCTGTCCGACATAGATGGTTGGTAGACAAGTGGAGTACCGAACTGATCATACTCTGTGTGTGGAGGGACGTGTATCAAAATTAATAGCGCAAACTGAAACAGTTGAATATAATGAAGCAAAACAGTTGTAGTAAATATGGGTCTGCAAATGAGCTATGCGCGAGATAATTGCAAATGTGTGGTTACAAGCTGCCACTGATTTAATTGAGAAACATCATCCTAATTAGTACAAATTAATTTTAAAAGTAGACTTCCCGTTTAATTGATATTCTATGTTACCTCAAATTTCACTCATAGCTTCTCTACGAAGGAATAACATTATTACTTTACATGTTATGCAGTCATACTGTACACTCGTACGTGTTAAAGGAGGTGTTCAAATTGTCGTCCTTGCATCTGGTTGCAATATTGGACTCGTCTATGCAGTGAGTTTCGATATTTTGTTTACAACGCAGGACGTCAATGGCGGTTCATAACTATATATTCACAATAATAAATCTCGCACACGGTTTGTTTGCGGACCCAAGTTTACTGGGACCTTTTTGCTTCTATTAACGTATACCTCAACCGTTTGAGTTGGCGCTATTATTTCTAATACATCCTGTATATATATATATGTCTCACAATTAAACAAGATTTTATTTTGATATTTTTAATAAGATATTAAACTACTCTTTCAAACTATTGGCCTATACCATCCTATTCTGTGTCTTTGAACAATCTTTCAGCGAGGTTTATTATCTCGAGACGATGCTAATCCCTGGTTTTTTATGTTTAAGAATTCGTTCAGATACACTTCCACAGAATCAATTTTTTCGAAAATTCATGCAAGAAATAGGTCGTGTGGACCATGGATCGAAACAGATAGTAATATGAATTTTTTTCAGGGTTGTTTGTGTAAAATAGGGTGTGAACGAGTTTTAATCTGCTGCCCTCAAAATTTCATTAACTCGTTACAGTTGTTGAGAATAAATATTAGCTTCGTCTGCACGCCCGTTTGGAATAAACTCCCAGTGAATCACATCTTCAGAATTCTACCAGAACACACGACATTTCATAAAAAGAAGAAAACGAAAATTACTTGAGACAACCTAATAATAAATCCCTTCAGCGCGAACTCTAGAGAGCCATGGCCGAACGAGATGGTGCTAGGTTACTGTTAATAACTAGATGAAGGCAGCACACGAAGTTGCGTGGTTAGCATTATGCAGTCCGTAAACTTTATTTTGTTTTCTTAACCGAATGTCTCTTTTTCTCGTACTATTTAGCTTCTCAATTGTTTCCACAAGGCTGAATGAACCCCGTTAAGACTGTGCCGGATAAATATGTTTATGGTATTTTCGGGGGTGAAGTCCGGGATCCTTGAGATACGATCCACATATACCAAACTTAAAATTAGAGAGGAGTCATCATAAGGTGAATTAAATACCGTACTTTTCTGAATATGCCATATACACATACATAGTGTAATTAATGAAGGTGTGTGGGGGTGTATATGTGTGTGTTTATTCTCTCTTTTTTAAATTATTAATATACAAAAATGAGACTTTTTTTATATCCATACACATGGTCTTTTCATGGATGAGTGTAGATGTGTATTATTGAGATATATATATATATATATATACTTTTTTTTACATTTGTATGTAGGTATGTAGGCATTCGTTTATATTGTGTTCATTTTTATTTTTTTTATTCACGGAAAATAATGCATGAACAGCCAAACAGGCCCGTGCGCAATGTAAATGCGTTTCCTTTCTTTAAAAAAAAGGGCATCAATTCCATTCCATTTGTTTTGGTTAATTAAAACTGCATTTTTACCTGGTTATAGATAAGTTACAGACAAAGAATTTGATTTAGGCTATAAGTAATTCAGATAAAATATATATTTGTAATAGGTTGTTAAAAGTGCCTGCATTTAATACCCATAATTCTGTCTAAAAAAGGGGGTATAGAATGATATTGAATGGTGACAGGAAGATGTCCAAATATTATGCATTTTTAAATTTAGATTGCCATTTTATTACAATGTCGGTAAAAATACACAACTTTAAAAACTGATTAGTTCTTCTTCAAATTCCTAATTAAGTTGAAAGCTAACCTGTATCATTCCATATTACTATTGCATTTACAAGTTTGATTACGACTGTCAAATATAAACATTTTTAAGTGCGAGATTTGTGAATGGGATGGGGAAAAATATATCTCTGATTCTAATTATCTCATATTATTAAAATGTTTTTCTTTTTCAGATAATTAAATTTTACATTTTAACTAACCTCTCTCTCTCTCTCTCTCTCTCTCTCTCTCTCTCTCTATATATATATATAATATATATATATTATATATATATATATATACTGTATAATATGCCTTTCGCTGTGGAGTCGTCCATTGAATGACGGGCGACAATAGCAACCGATCATGACTGAGATCCCGACTGCGGCTGACTTCATTCCCTTCTTAGGTTTACGGGAACCATTCAGTCAGTATCGCCGCTGTTTTGTTCCAGCGTGCTCGAGTATTTAGTTCTTCGTATGAAATTTTATTTATGGTATTAGTGCTACATGTGTAGGTGTACTTGGTATGAAATGTGTATTCTGTATTAGTGCTGTGCTATGCTTAAATAATGCCTCGACGTACTTACATATAACAACAAATAATTATGTTTGATTCGTATGTGATAATAAAATTTTGCAGGAAAGTTCTAGGCGATTTTTATTACATATTTAGCTGTTACTGCCTATATAGATATGCCAATATAGATATGCCACTAAATTTAAAGAAACAGGGACTATTCTCGATAAGAAGCAAATATTAATATGCGTATTCTTACTGAAGAGAAACTAGACTAAGTTGAGAAAGATTATAACATGATCATTTATATTGTATATTGTATATTTGTATTCAATTGACTGCGAAGGAGGGGTATCATCGGTTGCTATCGCCGACCTCCGTGCAGCGGGATTTTGCTTCCGATTTGCCGGGAACTGGGCTATCAGCGATTGCTATTGCCTAGAGCGTGTGCAATGTGTGATTCGTCAGCGGAAGGCATTGTATTATGTATGTGTATATATATATATATATATATATATATATATATATATATATATATTTAAATAAATTCAATTTTAATATATTTTAAACAATTCTAGAAATATCGCTTTACATTTTTCAGCAAAATATTTGAGGCACTTCACTCACTATAACGATTAAACATATTCATTAAATAGTCGTTAAAATCATATTTTCATATGTTTGATATAAAATAGTATATTACGATGCGAGGTTGGGAAGTGGTTTTTACAGAATCGAGGAAAAATCGCTATAGCTCGGTTTTTAATTTCCGAGATTCTGTAAAACACTTCACAAACGTGCGTTGTACATTAATTTTTGCGCGATGTTTTTTTCAAAATAATTAATAATAGTAAAATAACATCTTTGTTGGAAATATTTGCGTTCATTATAAACAATTGGTCCACCGCTGTGGTCTCGAGGTAGCGTGCTGCCTTGTCACGGCAGCGGGCCCGGGCTCGATCCCCGTTCGGGGCAGTTTTTCTGGGTGAGGTTTTTTATCGGGGTTTTTTTCCTCACCTGTAAGACAAATGTCACGAAAAATTTAAGGCCCAAACGGTCCCCGATCATATGGCCGTCATCATCACCATCCTTATCATTATCATCATCATCATCCTCCTCCTTCACCGGTGTGAAAAGCAACGGGAAGCTACCACACCTACAATTCCCTAGTAAGAAGCTGCAATCATAGCATGAAAATGCTATGATTGCAGTGAATGATCTGCCTTCGGGCAGAATTACTATGGTTGGATAAACAATTGTCCAACGTTAACAGTGTGGGCAATGTTTATTAGTTGAAACAACAGGAGGCCCTTGAGAACAATTATTGATAACATGGCCGCAAGCACGTATTTATTGTTTTATATTGTTTGAAATAAAGTTCATTTCATTTAAAATGCAATAATCTGTTTCGTATAATGTATATTAACACTACCTTTTGGATATTTTCTGTATATAATTGTATGTAGTATACATAGAGGCAGTGGTTTTACTTCCCGCAGGTGGGTGTAAATGTAATATTACAGTATAGTTATTTAGGTTGGCAACAAATTAGGGAAATTTCAACAGATATGTGGTCAATAAGAAGATATTTGAGAAATAAGACCACAAGGGAAACTTAATTAAAATTTTACAAAACAGTAGCCGTTCCAACGTTAACATACGGGTCTGAAACTTGGTGTACTGACTCGCTTTATTTCTTCATTTTATTCTTTATTATTTCGAAAGGGCTTTTCTAATTACTAGGTAGCGTGCCGAGGAAATTATAGGAAGTGTGAACAGGACTTCTAGAAGAATTTACACACTTTTTTACGACATAAAAAGAAGCCATTGAGACGGTGTATCAGACACTTTAATATATAGATATGAGAACATATTATAGGTTACATTTGAAAATTACTTAAGATAGAACTTGGAAGCACCATTTAATAATAGATTAACATTTGATTAAGAGTGATTAAAATTTAATTGTGGACATTCCCGAGAGAAATGAAAAACTATATTACAAACTTCTACTTACATATTTAAGAAATGGGCCCAGCAGGGCGCTGAAATGTCGCCAGGGCGCTGCCCCAGGATCTCACTCGTCCGTTGGTGCCGCAGAGACTCTCGACTCAGACTCAGACCTGCCTTTGCTCTACCCTCTAGTAACGTTGGTTATTTTAAAAAATCCCTTGTCTCATAAAAATACCTGAGAAATGTTCTTTCGCAACCCCTCACCCTACAGTGTATTTTTTTCATTAGTGTTGATCTTATCTTAACATAACTTTTCTTTCAAGGGTTTGTTTTAAAATACCTCTTGTCTCCCAAAAACACCCCTCGTCTCGCGCTATAACATTCTCCCCTCCCCAAAATCTACTGTGGGGGTGAAAACCCTTACAGTAGATATTATTTTATGAAAAGTGAGTTCAATATGCCAGGTAAGTCAAATAGTTATCATTATCAGTGTTAATATTTGTACCATTAGATTAGAGAATGTATTATTACCTATTGTCTCTAAGGGAGGTCAAGTCTTTTGTTGGTTTGTAATTGATGCTTCCAAGTCATATATAGTTCCTATTTTCCTGTTGATTGTATAAAAAAAATGTTGACTAATCTGAGATATTTACCCCTGTAATTGTGTATACAAACATACATGTGGAGGGAACCAAGTTTCATTTTTTAAGCCTTTCGTGTAAGCAAGATCCTGTTTCCGAAATCGTGTTTTCATATCAAGTTACCGCCTTACGCATAGTTAGTATTTTTTTTATTTACTTGCTTACTTATGCTATCGTATGTGAAAATTGGTTCCCTTGTTGTAAAAACAGGCAACTGTTGGTATCCATTCCATAACGTGCTCTACGAATTGTCATACAATGCTCTATCAAAATTATAGTAAACATTTATCACTTGAGTTATAATTCCTTTATTAATCTTTAGAGAGAGAAAACTCGTTTCCTGTGTCTGTGGTATAATCGCAGGGAGCATGTTATTGAATGTTTTCCCAACAGCGTATCTTAACCTAGGCATAATCTTAACTTCTAAAGTCCATTTATTTTTTTTTTGTAAAATGTTGTACTCTTGATTAATTAATGTATTCACTTCTCACTGCTCTTATCACTAATATCTCGTTGGGGCAAAAGAGGAATAAGATCTGATTAAAATGTATACACTTTAAAACATCGTATCTATAAAAAAAAACAAATTCGTAGGGGAGAACAACTCTTTTTCACCTATTAGTTGAGTTGTTTTCAAATTGGTTCACAGTTCATGGTTATCATGGCGAGTGTATTTTATTTCTTGGCAGCTGGAGTGGCGATAGTTCGAATTTGAATTCGTAGGAGAGTACATCCGCACTTTTCACCGACTAGATCACTTTTGCTTTCCAATTGTTCACAGTTCATGTTGTGATGGGCGAGTGTGTCCTACGTGCCGCAGATGGAGCGGTGGTAGGTCGATTTCGAACTGCTGCTGAAATGGTGGCGGTTCGATTCTGTTATACATTAGTAGACCATATTTGCGGCCTTCTGTCTGTCTAACGTATTGCAAAGATGTTTCTTTGAACTCTTCTGTAGCCTTGTTGTTGCTTATAGGATTAGGGCATAACCCTGTCGAACTTCTTTGATAGGTGCGAAGGAATCTTGAGGATGGTTTAATAGGACATATTGTTGCTCAATCCGTTGTTGATCACAGGAAAAATAAGAGTATGACAGGACTTAAATGGATTGGTTTAATCGGAAGGTTCAAGGGCAGTACGACGGCTCCTTCAGCAGCAGAATCAGGTGCATAGATGCAGCGTTTTTCTTTCTCTTTACACTGAAGTGTGTTCAGTGTCGAAATCCTTCCATGTTCTGTTGAGACCTTGATGTAATAGCGTATGGTATGAATCTGATATCTCATCGAGGCTCAGATTTATGTCCCAATGGCGGAGTAGTATCAAACTTTGCTGGCGAATCGTTGCTCCTGAGTCATCCCCTGTTGTCTTTTCCTCAATTGTTTGAGTATTAACTAATGTTGGTGAATTGTTGCTCCTAAGTCATCCCTGTTGTCTTATCCTCAATGGTTGATTATTAACTAATGTTGTTGGTGAAACGTTGCTCCTAAGTCTTCTCGGTTGTCTTATCCTCAATGCCTTCTGATTTTCTTTATAGATATTTTCATTTACTTTACCTTGTAAGTAGAGTTTGTTTTTATAGAATTTCTCTCAGGAATGTTCTTTTGGCTCATGTCAGATATACTTATCCAGACCCGGCCATATACGTAAATCCTTAACATGCACTAAAAATTTTATTTCAATATCTTAAGTTTTGGGAATCCAAAGAAAAATAAATAAAATAAACAAATCCTCTAAAACCTGAGCAATCATTATCATATATTATCAACTTTTCATCCAGCTATTTGCCTGGAATTCTGAGCTATCTATATAGGAGGTCAGTTTATGGAAATGGGTGTCCCTTTATATACATATTCACAACTTACTTTCTTTTGGCTTCTGTTTTCCATTCCTTTTAGTAAAGGCGATAGTCCCAAATTTTTAGTAGAGGCAGCTTCTTTCTGACCGTAGGGCTCATATGCTAACAACTTAGACATTTGTAAACAAGAAAAATTAAACAGTGACTTTAAGTGGGTCTGGTTTCAACGTTCCTGACAGAATTTCGAGTTTCTTGACTTTCACTTTGTTTTCATGTTCTGCACATAAGGGTTTAGAATCTTTAATCATGGGAAGTTCCGATTTTATTATATATTTCTGCTTTCCCCCGTTTAAACAATTTCGTTATACTTCTTAGGGGTAGTATAGGAGAAATACGCTCGTCTGTACTTCTTAAAATACTGAACACATAAAAATTACTTTAAATGTCACTTAAACGAATCTTACTTCATTGACATTTCACAAAAATATATACTTTGTTTATCAATTACTCTGAAATTCTGTCTGGATAATTAGCTAATATAAATATTCAAATTCCTGTTTGCAAGTTTCCGCCCTTGTTTATCGCATTTACAGCTGTAAGACTCATGCTTTTAGCTAACTCTTTGCCTTACAACTTCATGTCGCGGTCTTGAGAGTCTGCTGTCTAGGGTTCGATACGAGTTGCGTCTACCAATCAATCTGAATATTCCAATATCATTAATTTTTTTCCACAATTTACCAAAAAGGGGCTTTATCCGAGAAGTGGGTGTAGTGGCATGTCAATTCATTGCTGATTTTTCTTTTTTATTTCCTCTCTATTCTTTACCGCTTCGCTTATCTAATTCACAAATAGTCATCATATTAGTCCTTACTATGAGCATCTTGGGTTATTTTCCACTGAACCCATTTATTTCGCTCATATACTAATATCGGGGGGGGGGGTGTTTGTTCCAACTTAGAAGCTTCTTACTCGTCCTCTGGTCCTCTGCCTAACTACTCGTCTACTGTTCCCTAATTCCCTAATTTATTGTTAGTCTATCCCACTATTGCCAAGTTATGATTCATTTTCACCTCTTGTATTCGCTATTTTCTTATTCTCATTTTTTCTCTGTTTCCCTTATCTCATGTGTACCATCGATGGTTTTCCTCCTTTTCCTTTGGAGCCATAGACCAGCCGTCCAGCAACGCCTCAATGACGCAAGACTGGAATCCTTCTCAGGGGTATTTCCAATCTCCTCAACGGGGGCCCGACCCTGTCTGCTTCGCTCCTTATTCGCGAATTACTTTTCCAAGCTGGTAAGTGGTCCAGCAACGCCTCAATGACGCAAGACTGGAATCCTCCTTCCACCCGGGGGGCCCGAACGTGTCCAGCCACAACCTCGAAGGTGGAAAAAGGCGTATATCCAATCTTCTCAAAGGGGGCCCGACTTCTCCCTACCACGCTTGCAGATTCTTTTTGATTCTCTATTTTTGCGCGGCAAGCCAGTGAGGTTATTGAGTCAGTGCCTCTGGATCACCAGGGAGAGGTCTGTGCCTCCGGATCATTTCCTTCTGAGGGTGCCTCACCTCCCGACTCCCACACTTCCTACTTTATCCCTTTCTCTTAATTTTGGCGAAGTTTACCAACTGGTGAAGTCATCCAGCAACACCACAATCACCTAAGATTGGAATCTTTTCCTATCCGGGGGCCCGAACGTATCCAGCCACAACCGCGATAGTGGAAGAAAAGGTTCCAATTTTCTCAAAGGGGCCTAACTCCTTCCTAACACGCTTTCCTGTTTTACTTCCGGATTGCTCCTGTGTGTTCCCATTTATGTAAGAGTCTATCCCATGTCCTCACGCTGCCTAGTGTTTTTCGTCCTGTGTCATGTGTGGGCCCATGTAAAAGGTGTCTTAAAACTGACCTAGAACTGTTTAAAAAAAAAACTTACGTAAATTCAGTTTTATGCGCGTGGGTGTTTAATCCAGCTGGTTCTAACTTCACCGGTATGTTATGAAGACATACGAAGCGAGAGATCGAGGCCTCAGACCTCCCCTTCCGTTTCGTCCTCGATACATCCCAGGGAAAGGCTACAATCAGTAGGATATAGAAATTTGTGGCGTAGTTTTCATTAAATTTTATTGAGGGTACCCTTTGCTTTCCCAAATGGAAATTATTTGTATCTCAACTAGATCCTTTTTAAGAACACCTTATTATAGTCTTGTCTTTTAAGTCTCAGAATTCTAAGTTGGAAGAATAATTTAGGTACTCCGATATTTCATGATCACTCCTGTACTCTTTTAATTTTGAATCATCATCATCATCATCACTCCAGGGATTAGGCAATTGCCCGTTCCGACTTCATAATGCATCAGCCCAACGTCTTCTAGGTCTTCCAACATCACGCCTTCCTCTTGCTTGATAATTTCTGGCTAACAATGGATATCTCTCCTTTAATTTTGAAAATACGGTAATACATATCCTCACTCACCATTGATCTGCTATTTAAGCACCTTCCTCTCCGTATGCACTAAGTCCCCATGTCTTTCTTTCATTCACTCTTCGCGCATCATAACTATCACTATTTAACTACAAATCTTCGTTATTTCTTCCTAATGTGTGTGAAAATTTTGTGCTGGTATACAGCTTCCTCCATTCCCCCATTCTATTGGTTAGCTTTCCCTTAAACTGGCACATTACTTATTCTATGGTTATTAAGTCAACAATTTAGCTGATCACTAATTATATCTTTCGTGCATTATCCTACAACCTGCCAATTTTGGTTTTCCTACTGGCCACGAAAACGAAAATGTTCTGGATATCGGAGCAGTTGTAGGCCTACATTCTCATGTGTCAGCTTTACCATCTAGGGATAATTTCTTCCTTTAATCTTATAATACGGTAGTCATTTTTATGATGTTTATTTTTGGAGGTATTCTTACATGTTGATTTTATCTTATCATTGATATTATTTTATTAGTATTGCCATTGTTATTATTTTTTTATTTATATTATCATTATTATTTTTATTTATATTATAATTATTATTATTATTATTATTATTATTATTATTATTATTATTATTACTGTTAATATTAGCGATGTGAAATTTATACAGTGTCTATAAAACAAATTTGATTTCAATTCGAATCAATAGTATGCAAACAGAATGGACCGAAATTAATAGGAGCGTAAGACAAGATGTGGCCTCCCGCCCTTGCTCTTTATCATATACATGGACAGAATAATCCAAGATGAGACACGGTTCTATCCAATTTAAGAGAAACCATAAAATAGACTCTTTGCCTTTTTGCAGATGATTTGGTACTAATAGCTCCAACAGAAACAGATTTACAGTATTCTATACACAATTTTAATATAATTGCAAAACGGTACAATATGGAAATCAATACAAAGAAAACTAAAGTGATGGTATTTTGTGGGAAATACCCTATACCTAGCAATTTTTTTTTTGTTGATGAAATTTTAGAACGAGTAAACAAGTTTAATTATTTGGGTTATAATTTAACATTTCATGCTGAAGCTGATATATCAAAGAAAATCACAAATTTTACAAAAAACAACGGGGATAATTAACAGTATAATGAAACCATCTTTAGTACAGAAGATCACAAGATTACGGCTTTATAAGGTTCTCGCAAGACCAGTATTAAGATGTGGTAGTGAAGCATGGACAATACGAAGAAGAGATGAAAGCCGAATAACAGCAAATGAGATGCCATTTACGCGCCGTACAGCAGGTTACACAAAGAGGGACCATAAAAGAAATGAGGGAATTGTGGAAGAGTTGGATGTAGAACTCATTCTTCACCCTATAAAAACTACCAGAAGAACTGGAAAGCCCATCTTCAACGAATGCCGTCTCATAGAATTCCAAAAGCCATACTTCGCTACTGCCCCCAGGGCAAAAGGTCGCTGTGACGTCCAAAAAGCGCTGGATGGAAATTTCCTCTTTGTGACCATAACAGGCCACACGCCTAATACTTGCATAGATGATGATTAATGATGTGATTATTAATATTACATATATTTTTCTAGGGTTACATGCGCCGCACAGCCGGGCCTAAGCATTTCTGATGATTATTATTATTACGGATAAGTTTCGTCTAATATTATTCCATTATGATTATTATGTTTATTCAGATTATTACTATTGCTATTATTAGTACTTTTTACTAAAGATAAAGGTTGAACCATATACTGTAAGGTCCTTATCAGGTTCGTTTATTCAGTATGTAACTTACTTTATTAGTTTTTTATCGCTCTAAATTAGTAAGGTTACTCTAGTCAAGTATTCCCTATTCAACATTTCTAAGGCTTTAACGTGATTAGCATTATTTTTATCATTATCTTCCTTCTTATTATTATTAGTATTACTGTTATTCCTTACCATCTGTCTAGTTTATTCAAATTATTTTTCAGTCCTTATTTAAATTGCTTTATTCTTTATGTATCGCTCTAAATTTGTCTGGTTACTCCAGTGAGGTATTCTGTAGTCAACATTACTAAAGTTGTAAATTAACATTATTTTTCTCATTATTATCAATCTTCTTCTTACTATTTTTATTATTATAGTGATTTTCGTTAATATTAGCGTTAGTATATGGTAATCATTAATTGATTAATCTAGTTAAACAAGCGTAGATGACATAATTGGTACCGACGTTAACTCGAAGAAATTTCATTATTTTCATTATTATCGTTCTTCTTGCATTATTATTATTGTTATTATTGGTATTATTATTACTATTACTATAGTTATTATCGTTAATATTAGCAGTAGGATATGGTTATCATTAATTAATTAATCTAGTTAAACAAGCGTAGCTGACATAATTAGTATTGACGTTCCCTTATCGATCATTTACGTGGTGGCCTATATAAAAGCATACCATCTGTCCCAAAAAAGAAATAGAAAATTGACTTAGGCCTACTAATTTAACAATTTTGTGTCTGTGTCCTAGTCTTATATACTAGATATACGAGTCTTCATTTACTTACTAAATATTTATAAAAACTTAGATCAGCTGAAAATTCGCATTATTTTTATGTTATTAATATTACAGGTAGTTCTAACCAATGTTTAAGTTTCGTTTTTTTTTTATGAATCGTCTTGTTCATATTATGCATTCTGAAAATAATTTAGTTATATTTTAACCCTGAAGGTGTCGACAATGTATTATCTTAACTTTTATATCCTAACCCAAAATAAAATTGAATCCATAACGTATTAAATTTATCCCACAGGTTATGGTAGTCATATCTATAGCTCGGTCGTGGAAACCGAAAATAAGTTGTTTGTCCTGCTCGCCCAAGTAATATCTCGAGGTTCGAACTTGGGTCCCTGGGTATACCATGCACACTTATTTATGTTGTAAAAAAAATCAGTTAATTTCAGTTTTCTTATTCTGATTTAAAATTGCCAAATCTGTTCTGCCCTATTATTTTTGGGTGTTGGTATTTGTGTTCTGAATTCGAGGGGTTACAAAAATGTTCACCTTATCCATCTGTCTGTCTATGTATCTAACTATAATCTAATTCACTTTCTGAAAAAAAAATCCACTTAAGCGTTTTCGTTTGTTTTTTTTTAAGTGTACAAGAATGATCCTTTTTCGTTTTGAAAGAGGGGCCTTGGGGAATTATTATTTTATCTCTTAATTATATATCTTATCGTTAACAATATCAAACAATGAATTGATTGCCAGTATGCGACCTAAATGTCTTTGAGGGTCATCTCTCTCTAAGAATATTTGAGGGTGATTTCATTATTTCGCTTTTATTATTCCGTTAGGTCTTCAACACTGGAGGGGAATAATTACCTTTTCCCAAATCCCTACCGCATGTATACTCAAAAGTTTCACGTAATCATATTATCACACAAAATAAATGAAAATAATTCATGCTCAGGTTATGTTAATACTCCTTATAAAGCTATATATTAAATACTTGTCTTAAATCAATACTTATGAGCTCTCTTTCTTGAAAATAAATGGAAAAGATAAAATCTTCAAAAGCATTTAAAACCTTACAGCTGGTATCATTTTTTTCACAATTTTGATAAGTTTGCCAAGTTCTATCTTGTAATGGATATTTTTAAAAAATATTTGGTCATTTGCTAAACCACTCAGCTACTCCGGAAACATTTACGCAGTGGAAGTCCTGTTCTCCGGTAAAATAAGGTTAGGGGGAAAATCGTAATAAATCAGCCACACAATTCCTGATTTGTAAAGTTTTAGGTTCCGAATTCTCGACTGCTAGTGAAAGTTGTGGGGGTGATTCATGTTTGTTACTCGTACGTTCAGATTCTTAAACAAGTATGTATCCTAATTATATCATTCCTTGTGAGAACGAGAAGGTGAAGAAATGTTAATTATTAATTGATTATTCGCTTAATTAGTCGATATATTAAATACTAGATCAAGGAAGATATTTAGCGATAACTATCTCCTATATAAAAAATATTACATATATAATGTCAACTCCAACTGGAAGTTTGGAGAAATAATTTGTTGTATTAATGATTGGAATTTATTTACGCTGTTAATACCAATTAGACCATTACAAAAAAACGAGAAAAATAATTAGAACATCTGTAATAATAAATCAAATTTTAATTACAACGATTATAATAATTTATTTTTAATTAGAACACTTGCAAAAATAATAAATTAATTTTACTTCCATAATTTAGAAATAATCCAGTTACTTAAATAAATATTTAGAAGAGTGTATTGCAGTAATTTAAATGTTTCTTCAGAGGCGTAAATCAAATGTGAATTAGAACAACTATAATAATAAATTATTTTTAATAGAACACCTACAAAAATAATAAGTTAATTTTTCTAAAATAATTCAGTCACTTAAATCAAATATTTAGAAGATTCTATTATAGTAAGTTAAAGGTTCCTTCAGAGGCGTTTAAATTTTACAAAATACGGTCTAACATGGGTTCGTAATCCTATCAGGAATATTCTTAAACCTGATTATAACACCGCCAGGCACCAGTGTACTGACTCGCTTTATTTCTTCATTTTATTCTTTATTATTTCGAAAGGGCTTTTCTAATTACTAGGTAGCGTGCCGAGGAAATTATAGGAAGTGTGAACAGGACTTCTAGAAGAATTTACACACTTTTTTACGACATAAAAAGAAGCCATTGAGACGGTGTATCAGACACTTTAATATATAGATATGAGAACATATTATAGGTTACATTTGAAAATTACTTAAGATAGAACTTGGAAGCACCATTTAATAATAGATTAACATTTGATTAAGAGTGATTAAAATTTAATTGTGGACATTCCCGAGAGAAATGAAAAACTATATTACAAACTTCTACTTACATATTTAAGAAATGGGCCCAGCAGGGCGCTGAAATGTCGCCAGGGCGCTGCCCCGGGACCTCACTCGTCCGTTGGTGCCGCAGAGACTCTCGACTCAGACTCACCGCCTTTGCTCTACCCTCTCGTAACGTTGGTTATTTTAAAAAATCCCTTGTCTCATAAAAATACCTGAGAAATGTTCTTTCGCAACCCCTCACCCTACAGTGTATTTTTTTCATTAGTGTTGATCTTATCTTAACATAACTTTTCTTTCAAGGGTTTTTTTTAAAATACCCCTTGTCTCCCAAAAACACCCCTCGTCTCGCGCTATAACACTTGGCCTTTAACGATCTCTGATAAACATAAAATTGAGACAATAGAAATGAGATTTCTCAGATCAGTTGCAGGTGTATCTCTAAGAGATCAAAAGAGAAGTCAAGATATCAGAGATGAATTACAAATATATAATATAAACGAGAGAGTTACACAGAAATAAACGTAATTGGTTTGAACATATACAAAGAATGCCAAATAATCGTGTATCAAAAACAGCTGCTTCATTATAGGCCTCTAGGCCGAAGAAATGTAGGAAGGCCAAAACGTCGTTGGAAAGATGACTTGCACCTGCAGCACATAGTGCACCGGGGAGCGGAACGGGCTAACAGACCCCGAAAATGTAGGAAGTTGAACTTTCAATACTGGTCGCCATTGCTAGTAAGTACGACAAAACGCACTATCACGCAAAAACATAGTTTTTTTTTTTTAATTTTAGATTCAGTCACATCCTGTGTTATGAATACTACAGGTACAACAATTAAACTATTAAGTAAGATTTTCCATATAATGACTGTTTTTTTTTTTATTTCTCTTATGTATTGCAGAAAAATTGATGGACAAGATACGCTGGTTGCTTAGTAAGATTTGGGAAAAAGAAGCTCTTCCAGATGAATGGAAGGAATCAATTATCATACCAATTTATAAGAAAGGAGATAAAACAGATTGCAACAACTACAGGGGCATCTCATTACTTTCAACTTCGTACAAAATTCTAACAAATATATTAGTAAGCAGACTTACTCCTTATATTGATGACATTCTAGGAGATCATCAATGTGCATTTAGAAGAAACAGGTCTACAACAGATCAGATTTTCAGTTTAAGACAGATTTTAGAGAAGAAATGGGAATATAATGGTACTGTACATCAACTATATGTAGACTTCAAAAAAGCATATGATTCAATTAAGAGGGAGAAGTATATATAGTATCCTGCTGGAGTTCGGAATTCCTAAAAAGTTAGTTAGACTTATACGAATGTGTCTAAATGGCTCAAAGAGTAGGGTGCGTGTAGGCAAACAGTTTTCAGACACTTTTGAAATCCAGAATGGGTTGAAGCAAGGAGATGCACTATCTCCTTTACTATTTAATTTTGTACTAGAGCATGCCATTAAATCTTTAGAGAATGAGGAAGGCTTACAACTCAATGGTATTAATAAGCTGTTAGTTTATGCTGATGATGTAGTACTACTGGCCGATAGCGAGGAGATACTAAAGGCCAACACGCACACACTATTGAGTAACACTAAGAAATTAGGACTGGAAATAAATATCAGTAAAACTAAATATATGGTCACACGTAGAAATTCAGTATATAATGGAAGTGGACAGCTAATGACAAATGAGGGAAATTTTGAGGAAGTGGCTGAATTCAAATACCTAGGAACAATAATCACAAATAGGAATGAGATGCAAAAAGAAATTAAACATAGGCTCAATTATGGAAATGCATGCTATTATGCATTGCAGAGACTTTTGATGTCCCAACTCCTTTCAAAAAACGTTAAGCTGAAAATATATAAAACTATTATTCTACCAGTTATATTATATGGTTGCGAAACCTGGACTCTTACTTTAAGGGAGGAAAGGAGATTACGAGTATTTGAGAATAAAATTCTTAGGAAAATTTTTGGATCAAAGAGAGATGAACAGACAGGTGAATGGAGAAGACTACATAAGAATGAACTACATGGTCTTTATAGGAAGCCAGATATAATAAGAACAGTTAAGTCTCGTAGACTGCGATGGGCAGGACATGTTGCGCGTATGGGGAATGAAAGACGTGCATGGAAACTTCTTGTAGGAAAGCCAGAGGGAAAACGCCCAGTTGGTAGACCAAGAATGAGGTGGGAGAACAACATTAACTATGATTTGAGGGAAGTAGATTATACAGGGAATGATTGGAAAGCATTAGCTCAGGATAGGGATGTATGGAGAGCTTATGTCCGCGCGGCCATGAACCTTCGGGTTCGATAGTGCCAGTGAGTTAGTTAGTTAGTTAGTTAGTTAGTTATGTATTGCAGAATATTGGGCCTTAAAGTTTTCCTGACATGTATCTTACAGGTGAGGAAAAACCCCGATAAAAACCTCACCCAGAAAAACTGCCCCGACCGGGAAGCGAACCCGGGCCCGCTGCGTGACAAGGTAGCACGCTACCTCGAGACCACAACGGTGGACATATATATATATATATTTCTTATCATACCATATTAAGCTTGCATTGCTCAATGTTAAACATTTAATTATAACATCGATAAAGCGTCACTGCTATAAAGTAAAATAAATATTCTCTTTAATTTGCTTACTTGTTATAGTCAGCTGCTAGATGGCAGTGAAGACCGAGTTCTCGCGACATCTAGTAATAATGAAGAATATAATACATATATAAGAAAAATAAGTGTTTGAATTGGATTCGCCTGGTAGTGTAATGGATATCACGCTGAGGTACAGACTCAGAGATCCGGGTTCGAATCCCGTCCAGGCATTTATTTTTCTTATCATACCATATATATATATATATATATATATATATATATATACAATCACATATTTTAAAGATAATTTTATATGTATTAATAATGTCAGATAATTAGAACCTGAGATTATCTTTTATTATGAGTTTTTTTTTTTTACCTTTCTAGATAACCATGTCCCATTTATGTTGTGCAATTCGTGTACTTTTTTATCTGAGACGATGGCTTACATATAGCCTATCAGATTGGATGTGATTACCTATTTTTTTTCTCCATGGCGCTAAAGACCTCTGGCTCTTGGCCTACCAGCTGGTTGCTCGCTTCCATTTCAGCTCCTCCATAACAATTAAATTTCCTCAGTCTAATTAATTCACAATCACTATATATATGAAATCGTAGTAGGTACTTACATTCGTCATGATCATGTAGAAGATAGATGCATCCGGATTTGAAGTGCTCTTGCACCGCGGATATTAAATTCACAAAGTTTTCCATATCACATTGTATTATTCTTACTGACATCGCTATCATCAGAAAACGAATTACCATCTTAATGTTTGTAATCTGTATTTGAAGAAAACGTATAATTCTTTAAAAAGTTATGTTTAAGCATTTTCTCTGGCATGAATATTTCCAAACACTAAATGGTAGTATCGATGATAATAATAATAATAATGATAATAATAATAATAATAATAATAACAATAATAACTTATGGAAAATAACACGTATAATGCCGCGATCACTAAGTCTCGAAATATCCTTGTATCTCATTCCAGTTCACTTCACTGACACCCAGACCCCTTCACCAACTCATAGATCTTGCAAATGACTTTTTCCCCCCAAGAGTTTTTCAATAAGAGATTTTAAACTCTTTCTATACCATTTGAACTACATGATCCCTGCATACTGAATCTCCTAAATCTAGCTATCTTCACAATATTATGAGAACGATAAAAATTAAGTTGCTTGGTCTGAAGCTTCCTCTGATATCTATTTTTATCCTTAAGAGACCGAATATATTGTTACACAATCCTATTCGAACACTTTCAGCTTGCGTTTTCTCTTAAGGCAAGTAACAATATTGCACACTTATTGATAACTGTTAATATTATTCGTTTTTAAACACCTTAATGATGGACAAATTATATTTGAAAAGAAAAATATACGCCTAGACTGGGGTTTGAACCCAGGACCTTTGACTTTCTATGTCAATGCTCTTCCATCTGAGCCTAGGTTGCTCAGATGGAAGAGCATTGACATAGAAAGTCAAAGGTCCTGGGTTCAAACCCCAGTCTAGGCGTATATTTTTCTTTTCAAATATTATTGATAACTGCCAGCAAGTTTATCGATTTGATATATTATTTCGATTACAAGATATACTCTCTAATAATAACGATGATGCTAATGATAATACTACTAATAATATATAATTTACCTAATAATAATAATAATAATAATAATAATAATAATAATAATAATAATAATTAGGAAATTTAATCCTGCAGATTTCAGGCTAGGTTCCTATAAAATATTACTTCTAATATATGAATTTTTCCTTAAAGATGATTATTCATGTGGTTGCCCATGGTCTGGAATTTAGGTTAAGTTTAGGTTAAAAACTCTCCTCGCGCTTCATTATCATTTATCACACATCATATCATCGGAGTAATGTAACACCGCCTTCTGGGCGCCCCAACTTCAGAAGTGGGTTACAATTAGCCAATGCCAGGAGAGAACACCAGAAATGTCGAAATGACAATCTGGGACAATTAATAAAAATAAAAATATAAAAATATTTCTACTATTATAATAAATATCGTGTAAATAAGAATGTCAATTATAGTTTATCTAACTGGAATCTCTTATGACTGAGTTAGTTTTTTAATATATTGATGGATTTTATAATTCGCTTACCGCACTTGAATCGCAATTATTAGGCTATTTAGTAACACAAAAATAATATATATATTTTTAAGATAGAGTTGGTTCTCATTTGGTTTTCCACTTATTTCCTTTGGTTACGTGACACACAAACCACACTGTGGGGATATAAAACTGTTGCGAATATTAGATGATGTCAAGGCACTCGTGTGCAAATATTAACACAGTGTTATAGAAACATCGATAAGTAGCTACGTAATTAGGAATTAATGAACTGAACTGACACATGACCTCACTAATGAAGAATCACCTTCTAACTTACACGAAACTTTTTTTTTGCTCAATTAGTTTTTGTTAGTTATTTTATTTATCGACACTCTTAAAAAAACTCAAGTCATATGCGCCGTAATTCAAATAGGCATTATAGAAGCTAATGATTTCATTTGGATACCTCAAATTTCAGAATTGAGATAATTTTGCGTGCCGTAAAACTATAATACGGGGACCTCAGCTTTATTTCTCTTCCAAAGGAACACATTCTCAAATTATTCACGGTTTTAAATTCATTACAAGAACTCATGTGATGCGAACGTCTCTCAAAAAATAGTTTAACTAAAAATGTGTAAAACTGTTATTCTTCCATTTGCATTATACTCGTATGAATCCAAAACATGATGTTTTACTTTAAGGGAGGAGTAAAGATTACGGGTGCTTGGGAATAAACTGAGTAGAATGTAATTTTTTGTCAAAAGGACGGAAGATAAATGGAAAAATCTCTATAATAATGAGCTGTACGATCTTTATGGGAAACAGATGTAATAAGGACAGTTAAGTCTTAGACTTTAATGAGCAAGTAACGGAAATAAAAACAGATTGATTTAAATCTTCCTAAATCTAAAGAAAATATTTTGATCAGAGAAAACCCTCTTGCTTTTGAACCAATTAACATTCAGCTAAATCTAGAAGAACCAGTTACAAAATCTGAAACTCCCACACCTGTACTAAAAGCTCTAGCGTTAGAAGCTGTGGATAAGAGATATCCACCAGAAGAATGGTTACATGTTTACACAGATGGATCTACTATTGATAACAACTCAGGATCAGGAATTACATGTGCATTATTTTCATTTTATCAACCAGCAGGATACCACACAACAAATTTTGATGCGGAAGTAACGGCTATTCATATTTCACTCCAACAATTACTATACAGAATAAATAAATTTTAAAATGCTGTCATACTCTCTGATTCTAAGGCAGCAATATATGCAATAAATTCACACAAAATGAAGTCAATACAAATTAAAGAGTGCTACAGAATGATTCAACAACTCCAAAAACTACAGAAAAGAATTCAATTGCAATGGATACCTGCACATTGTGGAATTGCTGGAAATGTGACTGCTGATTTTCTTGTCAAAAAAGGCTCCTATCTATATCAGAATACTACTAAAAGCTTACCTTTCACATCCATAAAAATAATAATTAAAAACAAATATAAAATCAAACAAAACCAAGACCTATGTAATAAAGCCAAAGGTAAAAAATGGAATATTTTAGTAAAGAAGCCAGATACTATTCCAGAAATTCCACGTAAAACTACAGTAGCAAAATTTAGACTGCTTACAGAACATGACTATTTGGCCAAACATTTATATAAAATAGGAATCTTCACGAATCCAAATTGTCCTCTATGCAACAAAGACGAAGAAATGAACGAAGAACATCTACAAACCTGTGAAGTATTACTTGTTGGATCCACCATAGAGAAATATTGGAGAGCAAGAACGCTAATGGATTCATTGCCAAGGCCCAGCATTTGAAAACAACAACAACAACAACTTTAATGAGTGGGACATGTGGCATGAATGGGAAATTAAAGAGGCGCGTGTAATTGTCCCGTGGGAAAATCAGATGGAAAGCTCCCAGTAGATAAGATCCGTTTGGAGAATAACACTAACCACGATATGGGGGAGGAAAATAATGGAGGTAGTGATTAGAAAACTTTGGTTCTAGATAACGCTGTAGTATGGAGAGCATATATATGTCCGCACGTGTTCGAGAGTGCCAGAGACTTAGTTTATTAAAAATCGATTGACCCCGATTGGGTATATAGGCCTATTTGAGGTGATAATGGTTAATCATTATCGGTCCTCTGGAACCGAGAATTGGTTTCGTTTGATACATATGTTAATAATAAATAATAATTAATTACCTGGCTAGTTTGTTAGTGATTTAGTACAGTATGATCTATTACGAAGTTCGCTCAGCGATCCGGGTGACGGTGTAAATGTTAAGACTCGAATGCAGCGGGCCGTGGTTAACCTGTAGGGACTCGTTACTTGTGTGACGTTTTCTTGGAGTCAAATATCAGAAAACTATAAAGCCCAAATAAGTCCCGCGCCGTAGCCGAGTGGTTAAGGCAGGAAGCTTTGGCGCAGAGCTACGAGACTTGCACTGGTTCAAGTCTCCATGGGGAAGAAATTATGGTATTTCGGCCAGTATGGGACCGGTGTCCACCCAGTATCGTGAGACATTTGGGTAGAGAAAACCAGCTATAACGGCTGGGGATTCGACATGCTGACCACATGTCACTCCTATACTAGCTAGATGTTCATCTACCTCTGTGATTGACACATGTGGATGTGAGGCCAGCAGCCTGCTGGTAGGCTAAGAACCGTCTAGGCCTGTCGCGCCATGAAATAATAATAATAATAATATTAATAATAATAATAATTATTATTATTATTATTATTATTATTATTATTATGTTAGCTGTAAAGCATAGCATGAAAATGCTATGATTGCAGTGAAAGACCTGCCCTCGGGCAGAATTACTATGGATGGATGGATTAGTATTATTATTATTATTATTTATTATTATTATTATTATTATTATTAGATATATAGATAGATAGATAGATAGATCATCGGTTGATTAATGTCATTGACATCGTCCGTTTCCTAATGGCCAGTTTTGTCGGACCATCCAATCTCCTGGTTATAGATGTTTCTCCTTCATATATAAACATATTCCCTGCCTCCAGGAGGTTTTAGGTCTTCCTCTCCTTCGTCTTCCCTCAGGTTTCCATTCCAAAACAGATTTTGGTAGTCGATCCTCTTCCATTCGCTGGACATGTCCGTACCATCTTAATTGTTGAGTTTTAATATAATCTGAAATAGTGTCTTCAATCTTCATTTTCTCCCTTATAACTGAGTTCCTAATGTTTTCTCTTCTTGAAATTCTTGCGGCCCTGCGTATAATATCCATTTCCATTGCCAAAAGGTACTTATTTGTTTTTGTTGTTAATGGCCAAAGTTCTGCTCCATAAGTAATGATGCTTTTAACAATTGTATCATATATATTCATTTTATTTTTGTTACTTATATTTTTATCCCACAATATTCCATTGAGGCAAGCAATTGCAAATTTTCCTTTATTATTTCTATTTCTTATTTCCTCTTCATAACTCCCATTTTTATTTATTTTAATTCCTAAATATGTGATCTCACTACAAGATTTTATTGATTCTCCAGTCTCCAAAATTAAATTTTGTTCCGGTTAACCAAATGATAAATAGGCCTATTTTGTTTTTTTTTCATGTTTAAATTTAATCCCCATTTTTCATATTCTATTAATTTTCTAGTCATATATTCTAAATATTCATAATCTTGTGTAATTAACAGTTGATCATCTGCAAAATGTAAATTGCATAAAGTTTTGTTGTTTGAAATAGGAATTGTTATTATTATTATTATTATTATTATTATTATTATTATTATTATTATTATTATTATTCCCTCCATGGTATCTTTACCTTGTCGTGGTGGAGTGGCTTGCGTGCTTAAATGATCCTGAGAGCTATGCCGGTGGTAGCATTGCTGCCGATAGGGTTACCCATGCCGGACTGGTCGAAGGTGATAAGCCAGACAAAAAAGTACCTTGGTCGAAAGAGTGACGATCTTTCACCGTAAAAATACAACCGTCAAGAAATGCAGACATGGGTTCAACTGGGGTAAAATTTTCCAGAGGTCAAATAGTCCCCCATTCGGTTCTCCGGGCAGGGACTACTTCAGGGAACCCATGCCTAATGGAGAGCTCATGTCCGCGCGGCCATGAACCTACAGGTTCGATAGTGCCAGTGAGCAAGTGAGTAAGTATTATTATTATTATTATTGTTATTATTATTGTTATTAAAGCCCAAATAGTCCTCTAACATCATTTTGTCATCATAATCACTAATATAATACTATATTTGACTTGTTTAATGGAACTAACAATGTATGCTTGAACGTTGATGTTGGCTCGGAGCTTGGTTTGGCTTTGAAATGATCATTGGTCCTGAGACACTTCATGTTTTTGTTTATTATTAGTAGGATTATTATAATTTTAAGAGGCACGCCATAGCGTAGTGGTTAAGGCACTACACTACAAGCCGGAAGGTCGAGAGTTCGAGTCCCAGTTGGGTCAGGATTTTTAAACTGACCCAAACCTTCTGGTGACACTATGGCCCTGGGCTCAACCCAGCCTCTAACTGAAATCAGTACCAGACGCTTGTTCTGGAGGTAAAAGCGGCCGTTACGCAGGCCTGGACAACCAAGCTGACATCAAGCTGACATCAAGCGCCAATTGTCCAGAAAAGTGGGGGCCTTAACCTCCCACTACCCCAAGGGCCTCCTGAGGTCTGTAGTGGGATCACTATACCTTATTGTAATTTTAATTCAGAGTGGGGGGAAAAAGAAGACAAACTTTTATGATAAATTATAAGTCCAGAGAGGCTTGAGGCACGTAACAGGAGAGATTAATATAAGGTAGGACAGAAAGAAGAAGAAAAGAGTAGAAATATATAACGGCGATTATTAACAAATCTAATCATTAGCATCCCTATTCGAATCCAAGCTTGGAAGGTCTGACTTAGTTTGATCAGAGGCTTTATCTTTCAGGTTTGATATGATTTTACGTTCTTTAAACTACAACATAATACCCACGAGTTTCCTCCTCTTCCGAAGGAATCCATACTTAAAAGTGTTTACGGCCATCGACTCTGAACGGGTATCAACAACGAAGATTTTCATCGCTCTATCACTTGGAGTGTAAAATACTTCTTTCTAAATAAGGCCTTATGGAATAGTGCATTACATCCTTTATTAACATAACAAAATTAGGTTGAGCTTACAGTGTCAGAACTGATAACGATTTGAATACTTACATATTAGGACTTCTAATTTACGGACAAGCAGTCTGCTTCTTGTACTACTCTCCTACTTTTATAAAAAAAGAATTAGTCATTTAAAATGAAAGTAATGAATCGGTCGTCTTTATCTTACTTGACCAAGAGACGGAAGAAGGGTTAGTGAGGAAACAACTACTGTTTGTTCTTAACGTGTAGAGTTAGAATCACTATTAAAAAACTTAACGATTGGAATGCTACTAATGATTGTATATGTTACAGAATATTACAAAATAAATTTGACTTAAATTTTATAAGGAAAATCTATTTAAACTGACCATTTATCTCTTGCCCCAAATGACAGTCAAAGACCAATCACGTTTCAGTGAATTTTATTTTACAACCAATGAGAGTCATGTTTCATCTCGCTCTTTATCTAATTCATTTACCAGCTCCTGCTTGTGTGAAAAAGAAAGCTCCTCCTTTTTAATATTCTGAACAGGTCAGAGCATTATTTTGTAGTGACTGACTCTCCAACAAATACATTGAATGTAGAAAATAATGAACAGATTCCTTCGAACTACACATTTGATATTTGTGTGTTCAATAATTGTTTTTTTTTAAATAATGATTTTACTGAGTTGTTTACTAAAAATAAATTAATAAGCTAAAACGATGGTTATAATATACATTTTGATGTTTCATTTTTTCTCCACTAGGGTGCATTCTTACAATATTGCGATCCTACTTGGCAATAAATAATATGACCAAGTTGCAGTGAATAAACAAAATCACACATTTCTGATTAATTTTCAAACATTGCAGTTCACATTAAATTTATAAATGTTTTAAAATGCCGGTAACTATATTTAAATAATGATTTTTAACAAAACAACTACTTTTATTCGCTAAATATCCTAACAAATGGCACTCTTGATTTCCAAATCCTCTAGATAAATTCACTTGTCACTTCGTGACTCCTGAATTTATTGATGATTTGAAAATCACTTGTGACATTACTTATGATAAAAGGCAAAATAATCACCTGACATTACTATATACAGTATCAATAGGTTTGAAAATATGTTCTCATTTAAGAATGTATTCAGACTGAATGGTTTGACATATTGCCAAGTAATTAGAATAGAAGATATTATTCTTTGATTGTCCATCGCTGTGGTTTCAAGGTAGCGTGTTGCCTTGTCACGCAGCGGGCCCGGGTTCGATTCCCGGTCGGGACAGGCTCCTGGGTGAGGTTTTTTCCGGGGTTTTTCCTCACCTGTAAGAAAAATATCAGCAAGCTTAGGACCCAAAGATCCCCGAAGATCATCCGGCCATCATTATCATCATCATCCTTCACCGGTGTGGAAAGCAACGGGAAGCTACCACACCTATAATTCCCTAGTAAAGCTGCAAAGCATAGCATGGAAATGCTATGATTGCAGTGAAAGACCTTCCCTCGGGCAGAACACTGTGGAATGGAATATAATTATTTGACTACGAACTATTTTCACCCCTCTTCGCATCCGATTGTTCTTCAAAGAAATAGCCGGCTGCTTGTAAGATATTTAATTTCCCTGCGAGTGATTTATAATTCATTCGACAGATAGTCCAGTAATGGAACTGCCATCTCTGTGTGTCTGGACTTGCATGTTAGCGAATTCCGAA
Source organism: Diploptera punctata (assembly GCA_030220185.1). Taxonomy (NCBI): domain Eukaryota; kingdom Metazoa; phylum Arthropoda; class Insecta; order Blattodea; family Blaberidae; genus Diploptera; species Diploptera punctata. The sequence continues at coordinate 126,181 of JASPKZ010008779.1, forward strand.
GGAATAAAGCTATATAAGTTGTTCTCATAAATATATATTTAAAAAAAAATTATAGAACTTCATGGATCCTATCTAGTAGACACTGAAAATAACCATGTGTTTTAACACTCTAGCGGCCACAATGTTTGTTTTATCACAACCAAAAGTGACATATAGTAGGCTAATCAGTTTAAAAAGTAAGGTAAACTTCATAAACTATCAAAATCGGACCATTAGGTGTTGGAATCCACCTGAAAAAAATATAAAAATCGCTCTAGCGATCGCAATATTCTATATTTCGCAACAAACTCAGTATTCGTTATCTAATTGAAACGGGAACGGAACTATCCAAAAATCAGGTAAATCTGACCATCAGAAGCAGGAGTTTACTGAAACCCGAAATTAAATGATCTCTCTAGCAGCCGCTATGTTTGCTTCGTCCAAATGTATCATATATAATAGGCCTACAATTTAATTAGCCCTTAAGTTGACAATGTATCCTATGAGATAAATTAGGTTCATTTATTTAATATTTTTAATCAAGAAATAGACTCCATCAGGGTTTCGTGGTGGACGAAACGAAGCTTGGGCAGGTTTTTCTCGAGTTTTCTTCAGTTTTCCCCAGCCACAATATAATTCCACCATTTCTCCATACTCATCTCATTCTTTTTGTTTCATTTCGTTCATCTGCCCCTGTGATGGTGCGTCAGGAGTGGTCGGCCGGCACACTTGTCATTCACAGACCTCTATCGGGGCTTCACCTCATCTCATCCTCAACTCGACCCTTAGTTGGACACGAGTTGAGGATATTTCATATTTAATAAAAAATAGAAAAATGAATAAATGGAAATTATTTAAATGTATTTCAAATTATACAATTGAGGGGGTCTAGTGAGAGACGAAGCTATGCTACTTTGAGAAGAAATGGAAATAATCGGTGATATTTTTATTAAAATTTATATTTATAATAATTAATGCCACGAGTGATTTCCAAATTATCGATAAATTCACGACTCACGAAGTTAGGAGTGAATTTATCTAGAGAATTTGGAAATCAAGAGTGGCATTTATTAGGACTATTTAACGAATAAAATTAAGCTGTTTACTCACAAATCATTATTTAACTATAGTTATATTTAAATATTTATAGGTTTATTGCAAACGGCGATGTTTGAAAACAAATCAGAAACGATTGGTACGCTTCATTTGCTTCTATTGTTCGTCACTGCAACCAGATCATATTATTTATTGCTAAAGGATCGCAATGTTGTAAGAATGCACCCTAGTGGAGAAATTTATAACCAACGTTATAGGTATTAATTAATTTCTGATGTCCTATTGCAAATATGTCAATTACATTTTTCTGGAACGTCATTTCCTGGAAAATAATTCGTTTAAGAAAGTGCAAACAGTGTTTTTTTTTTGTGATGTAATCAATTGTTACGAATGTTTTTATATTATCTCTCGTATGCGCTTTCTGTTGACATTCATGCACTATATATACAATCTGGTAGCCGTATTTCTTAGAGGGCTAGTCACTGCAAAATAATGCTATGACCTATTCAGAATGTTAAAAAGGAGGTGCTTTCTTTATTATGATAAACTATAGTTGGTAAATTCTAGGCGAAACACGACTGTGATTGGTTGTAAATAAAAAATCATTGAAATGTGATTGGTCATTGACTCCCTTTTGGAGCATGAGTTAAATAGTCCTTTTGAATAACAGTTAAGTTAAAGAAGAAAAAAGTTACCCTTTTATTATACAACTAATTATCGAACGTAATATAAGGCTTTATACCCAATGTATTTTCATTTATTCTCAAATGTGGCATAGCTCCCTCTCTCACTAGACCCTCAATTTCCAAAATGTAATATCTTTAGTTATGATAGGTTTTTTTTTTCTGCAGTCGGTAAAGTTTAAATCAGCTAGCATAAGAAATTGAGTTACATCAATTTAACAAAAGAAAGATATATTCCGTAAACCAACAAAATCGGATCATAAGTACGACTTGCTGAGGAAATCGCTTAGTTTACGCAATTCCTGCGTGACGGACTTTTTTTTCCCCTCTCGTCTTCTGTCCTCTTCCATGTGCTACAGTTTGTACTGCCAGGAATCACGACAAGAACATAGGGGAAGGATTTGTCGACAGAGGAGTAGATATTAATGAAATGCCTTTTTTTTTCTTTGTTTATTTCTTCAGTATTTTCTTCAGGTTACATATATAAACATCTGTGTTACTAGAAATAAATACCGGATGGACAATGAGAACGGTGCAGGCCACTAGGCTTAAACCCCGATTGTTTCATGTTGAAGATGATTGTTGTGATTACTGGGGTAAAAAAATGCAATGATATCCTGATTTTTCTGCGTGTCAATATACCCTATATCGAACGGTAAAACAAATGCCGAGTGTAGATTTGCGTGTTTGCTGAATAACAATATATTTCAGATTCATCTACCTTCCTAGAAAATATTAGTACATGAGAAATACAATGCATTTTCCATGTACGGTAGCATTTATTATGACGATTGCTATATTTAATATGTAACATTTGTGTAATGTTTGTTCGTAATTTCTGATCTATTATCAATTATCAATTTCTAAGATATACATATTAAGTTCAGTTGGAGTTTTAATACATATAGAAATTATACACAGTAAATTATTATATAAAAGCGGAGGGAAAAAAAATTATATTTAGGAGTTAGATTCAAGATATAAAATAAATTATGACATATAAAAAATTGTATAAGGCAGAATAAAATTTTAAAAAGTATAGAATAGATTAATATCAAACTGTAAAAGCAATTAATTACTTCTGAAAATAATATAGATACACCAAAACAAATTTAGGAGAAAGTTTCAAAACATAAAACTCATTCTGACACAAATATTTAATACAAAGGAGAATAAAATAAACAAACCAGTGTAGGTATATAATATGATATCAAATTGAAGAAAGTACACTTGTGTCCAAAAGTTAAGGATAATTAGTTCATTTGCCGACTTATTATAAAGCATTTGTCAGAATAATACAAAATTTGGTAAGGGTATGTCACAGATAATTAGAAACATGGCACGAAAGAAACAATGGCATGAATACGTCATTCACTTGTCATTTTCACAACAAACGAAAACTGCATTTCAGAATTCGAACATAAAAGTTGAACAACAATGGTTCAAATGATTAGTATGGGGTGTGATTACCCCTGACAGCTACACAAGATTCACATCGACGTGGCATGCTAGTGATGAGGTTGTTCAGGAGTTCGATGCTCAGCAAATTCCACTCCTCATGAAGAGCAATGTGAAGGTCTTGAAGTGTCCTCGAGGAGGCTGACGAGATGCAATTTGTCTCCCTAAGGCATCCCATGCATGCTCTATAGGATTCATATCCGGAGACCTCGCTGATCACTCCATACGCTGGATATCTTCCTCCTGAAGAAACTCATCCACCAGTTGTGACCTGTGAGGTCGGGCATTGTCATCCATGAATATGAATTCTGGACCCACAGCTCCCCTGAAAAGTCTTACATGAGGTTCCAGGATCTCTTCTCTATACCGCTGAGCATTAACAGTGCCACCTGCGAAGATGTGAAGCTCTGTGCGTGCATTCATCATTATACCTCCCCATACCAGGAGACCACCGCCACCAAATGGATGTCTTTCCATGATGTTCATGGGGTTGTAACGAGTTCCTTGCTCCCTCCAGATAGTCACGCGATGCGAATCACAGTTCAAGCTGAATCTGGACTCGTCTGTAAATAGCACGCTGCTCCACTGATTTAGAGTCCAGTCGCGATGTTCCTGACTCCACCGTAAACGTGCTCTCTTGTTATCAAGGGTGAGTGGGACGCACACTACAGGCCGTCTAGCATACAGACCAGCAGCTCTGAGTCTTCTATAGACAGTTTGTCTGGATACTCTGATACCTGAGGCGGCCGCAAGTTCTGAACTCAGTTGTCTGGCAGACATTGTTCGGTTTCTTCTTGCAGTTAACGCAAGATATCGATCCTGCTGAGGATTTGTAACTCTTGGACGACCTCCCACTGGTCTTCGCCTAACGTCTCCGGTCTCTTGGAACCGTCGCCATAACCTAGATATAACATTTGTGGCACATTAAGTGCTATGGAGACCTCAGTTTGTGTCTGTCCTGTTTCTAGCCGCCCAATAATTCTACCCCGAAGCAGAGGGTCCAGATGTTGTCTTTGTGCCATTTTACTGCAATCTGTTCTTACACTACATCTGATTATATCATAACTCTCTTTAAAAATGAAGATTTATGGAACAGGGCTTAACTTCAACAATGCAATTTTCATTTATAATTGCTATTAATTGTTTCATTGTTGAAGAGAGATTATAATTTAGTATGTAAACTAAACTAAATGTACTGAGAAACGTTTTGATAAATAATTTTTACTCCTTGCTCCTCTTTAAGCATTTTGATTTTCCGTTTTACAAATTATCCTAAACTTTTGGACACCAGTGTATTTAATGGCATTAGTCAGAAATGCTACTATAAAACAAAATAGATTATCGCTTATTTATCATAAGTAATGCCACGAGTGATTTCCAATTTATCTAGAGAATTTGGAAATCAAGAGTTAGGACTATTTAACGAATAAAATTAAGCTGTTTACTCACAAATCATTATTTAAATATAGTTATTTTAAAATATTTATATATTTAATGTAAACGGCGATGTTTGAAAACAAATGAAAAGCGATAGGTACGCTTCATCTGCTTTGTTTGTTTATCACTGCAACCAGATCATACTATTTATTGCCAAAGGAACGCAATGTTGTAAGAATCCTCTCTAGTGGAGAAAAAATGAAACACATCAAACTGTATATTAATTCATTTCTGATGTCGTATGATGTAAATATGACAATTATATTTTTCTGGATTGTTACCTGGGAAAACATACATTTAAGAAAGTGCTAACAGTGGTTTCTTTTTTTGGTGGTATAATCAATTGCTACAAATGTTTTTATATTAACTCCCGCATGCGGCATGTGTTGACATGCATGCACTATATATACAATCTGGTAGCCGTATTTTTCACAGGCTCAGTCACTGTAAAATAATGGTCAGACCTGTTCAGAATATTAAAAAGGAGGAGCCTTCTTTAAAATTTTAACACTGATAAATATTTCGTGAAACACGACTCTGATTGGTTGTAAAACAGAAATCATTGAAACATGATTGGCCATTGAGTCCCATTTGGGGCATGAGTTAAATAGTCATTTTAAAGTATTTAAACCATTATTATAATTCTTTCTTAAATTTATCAGTGTTTAGTTTGCAAGGCTCTATATTGAATATAATTAATTCACTGTTTAATTTTTGTCCTAAGAATCTATATTTGAAGAGAAAAATTATACGCTCAGACCGGGACTTGAACCCGGGACCCTTGGTTCTCTAGACCAAGTGCTCTACCAACTGAGCTACCTAAGCAAGTACCGATCTAAACGCAAATCTTTCTCTATATACATTGTAATTCCCATCCACCAAATGCTGTGAAGCCATGCTTCTATCTTGCAAATGGCGGCTCCTTTATTAAGAAGACATATTTGGGAATTATACATTACAGCCAGTACGGCTTTTTCCAAGTTTTTATTATAATAAAAACTTGGAAAAAGCCGTACTGGCTGTACTTATAGCTTTTTGGTCAAAAGAAACTGTTTCAATTCTCTTACAGGAGAAAAAAAAAAAAAAAAAAAACAACATGACACCCATTAGATGGATAGTAAAAGGAAGAACCTTGTTATCAGGTGACTTCAGTCGGAGATATTTTCAATGTTTGTGTCCTACCGTCAAGTGAACTTTTAAAATCCTAATTTGTGTTGTGGTTGTAGGATTGAAATTATATGTTTCCGAGAATGTTGTTCTCAACAAAACTGTGTCTATTAACAAGTCACCTCTATAAATGAATGGATGAATAAGAGTTTGTGTTCTGTGAAGGGATATGGCTTTTTATGAACGAGGAAAGCTCTCACGTGATGAACTACTACATATGGGTATATGTATGCGTCTATCTCTAAGCCTAACTTTAGAAACCACATTCACAGTTTTTATTTTCATGTTCTTCATTATGAAAGAGCAAGTGATGCTGGACAAATGGACTTAAATGAATTTTTTGAAATAGTGGTTCTCTTGTCCTTACAGGGGTTTCACATTACAATTTCCTGCGCCCAACTTCCTTGCTGTTAACGACGTGACTATCGCTTCTCCACTATTTCAGTTAAGCTCGCTGCAGTTTGGATTTTCCTTAGCCTCGTGTTAGGGAATCTATCTCTTAGCATTATGCCAACAACTGTCCCCTCCATTTTTCTTGACATGTTTCAATATCTTCTGCTGCCTGCCTGTAAGTGTTCAAGTTTGGCAGCCGTACATTAACAAAAAATATATGTATATGTAAATCTTAAATGCAAAAAGTAAACATTTCCGGTGTATGATTTTGTCATGTGTGTATATATATATATATATATATATATATACACACACACAAAGACTTATAGTAATCTCCAGAAATGTGTAATAGGAATATTGATTATTTATTACATTACATTATATGGTAAAATATGTATTCTGCTAAGAAAATTATGAAAGCTATAGTGATTCCTGTTACTAGCATAATTAAAATGGGAGCTGCATCGTATAAATTTACAGCTAAACTATGATCTTCTTCATAGACTGGAATTTTGAACGAATATTTCTGATGGAGTTCCTTTAATTTCCTGCTGTTTCTTAGAGATTGCAATCTGTAAAAAAAATAATATAAATTAATAATCAAATGTGTCATAGTTTGTTTATATGTTGATTAAAGTTTAATCTGAACTTTAATAATATTTTTTAAATTGTAAGAAGCCTAAGTATATATAATTTTGTATTATTTTATTATTCGTTGGTTGAGATGGAAGAGAAGACCTTATGGCCTTAACTCTCTCAGCCTAAAATAAGCATTATCATTATTATTAGTATTATTATTAGGCCTATTATTATTATTATTATTATTATTATTATTATTATTATTATTATTATTACTATTACTAGCTAATATCCGGCGTTCGCTGCACGCCTAAATAAATGAAAATTAATGTGCTTTTATGTTTAGTTGAATAAGTAGAAGGAAAAATAATTATAAATTTATATTTTTTAGATACACCGTGCTGATTAGACGGCGTTGCCCGGGAATCTATCTATCCCGATCTTTTTGACATAAATGAGCTGAAATACGAAAATTAACGTGTTTTAGTTTAGTTAAATAAGTAAAGTGAAATATTTATATCGTAATTATTTTTAGATACCCCGTGATGTTTACCCGGCGTTGTCCAGGAATCTACGGTACTCATCCCGATCTTCTTGGCATAAATGAGCTGAAAGAAGAAAATGAATGTACTTCTTAAGATTAGTTGAATAAGTAAAATGAAAAATAAAAAAATGTATATCATAATTATTTTAAGGTTCCCCGTGCTGATTTCCCGGTGTTGCCCGGGAATCTACTTATCTCGACTTTCTTGGCATAAATTAGCTTGTAGCCAAAATTCGTTATTGTGAGTTATCCGTAAAAGAATACCTGCCATTTGCTACTATGTTTGCATAGGAATCTACGTACTTGTCCCGATCTTCTTGGCATCAATGAAATACAAATGGTTATTGTGAGTTATCCGTAAGAGATAAACATATGCTGTCACGGACTTTTTTGTAGAGCTTTTTGAGATATTCAATTCTGTATACATTAATGTTGTGTATTTGTTATTGTTTAGGCAGCGTAAGCCCTTCAAGCGTCCAAGGAGCTACTTTTTTTCACGTTTTCCACTACAAAGGGCGATATTTAAAGGTGTAGGAGTTGAGTAACACAACGCTCTTATAGCCTAGTTCATCCCGGGAATCTCCTGAACATTTTGCAAAAAGCCCCATCACAATCGGATCAACACTGTGACCGTGCATAAATTACGAACAAACAAACATTAATTTTTATATATTATCTTATTATTATTAGCCAATTATGAATATTATTATTATTATTATTATTATTATTATTACAACTATCATCATTATTATTGCTCTTAATTATATAAACTTATTATTTATCTCAATATAATTTACATTGTTTTCGCTTGCTTGCTGCCTTGCTTATAAAATTACTAAACAAATGTGCTATAGCTTATTTATATGTTGGTTAGAGTAAGGATGTTTCTGTGAATATTGCAGTAGATATCATGGTACTCTAAATTTCCATTAGTCAGCTTTTTATACGACCGTAAACTACTGATATCAGACATACGTAACTTATACTGTATCCGAGCTAAGTTCTAGTTGTACTATAAACAAACTTGCATAAGGTATTACTCTACCGATTCCTTCTGTTGGGGGGATCGAGGTACTACTTTTACCCGCCATATGAGTGAATTTTGTATGGAAGTGTCAATGCTACAAACACCTTTCTTAAGACTACATCTTGTTTTACGGGAAATAAGACTGAATACAAGGTAAGATGGTACCAATGATTAGTAACTTCCATTTCTTATTTATTTAAGACAAAAAATATATGGACCTATACAATCAGGCGTTTAAGTTTTTTCCACGAGGTTGATATATATCTTTTATTTGCAATTTCATTAGTCCTACGAGCAGATTATATGCGATTTGCTTATTTATCTGTAAATTCTGTTGTTATTTTCACCACATCCTCAATGAATAATGTACGATTTTTTCACTAAACGTTTTGAAGGAAACATTCAGAATAATTTGTTTATATTTATAATCGATTCTTTACCTTTCATTTTCTATTACCCTTTATTATCGTAGCAATTTTGGAAGATGACATTTTATTTATTATTTAGACGTATGAAAAATAGAATGGAGATATATCTCTCCGCTCTTAAAGGTTTTCTTTTTTGATGCATAAAAAATGTATAGGAGAAGCAGCCATTTGAAACTATTGTAATTCCTAACATTATTAAATGATGAGATTACTGTTTATTTAATATATTAGAATTTTATTCATATACTTGAAAATTCTCCCGTATAGCCTAATGTATATAGACATGTAGTAAATAAAATAGATTTTTATTATTTTTATGTTATTTATTTCGAGTGTTAGAGAGCGAACTACATTTGTTTACACGCTTAAAGGTAAACAGTTATTCGATCATTAAAACGCAGCTCCATACATCTGGTTTGTTTACATTATAACTGGAACTTAGCTTGAAAGAGGTATAGCAAGAAATGAACAGTGTTGTCACTTTGAATCATTTAATTTTTAATTTAATCCCATTTAAGAACTAAGAACTTTTGTAGTCAAACTGAATAGAATAACACAATTATAATTCAATATTAAGATTAAAAAGCTGTTTATCTAAGAGTCAGCTAAATATGTTTTTAAAAATTGTTCCCTTTTATGTTGAAAGTGTAACTTTACATCTTGTTTGACACCTTAAGCGTCTTAATTTCAAAATTCCCCATACCTTTACTTACTATGTTAACTTTTCTTTTTCTAACTGCTTAATTATCTTCCCATAATTTTTGTCCTCAATAATTCTGTTTTCGCATTTTTATTTCTATTTTTATTTTTCTTGGGACTGTTTATTAGTTTATTTTATGTTAATTCTAGTCATATAAATTTCAATATTTGTTCTTAAGAACCTATCCATAATTACATTTTTCGACACCTTTTTATTTAGAATACTTTTTTATACATAGTTTTGACATCCGAATGAGAACAGAAATATAAGATACAATATAAACCAAAATACGAATTTGTATTGTATAAAATCAATATAATAATGCTATGTAATTGTCTCTCGAATTAAACTTTTATTACCAGGTTAAGTAATAAATATCGTATTCTATATTTACACTAAATAACAAACTCAATGGCACTATCAAACCCGTAGGTTCGTGGCCTCACAGACATAAGCTCTCCATACATCCCTATCATGAACTAATGTTTTCCAATCATTCCCTGTATCATCTACTTCCCTCATATCATGGTTAATGTTATTCTCTCACTTCACTCTTGGCATATCTATTGGGTTCATTATCTCTGGTTTTCCTACAAAGAATCTCCATGCCCCCTCTCTCATTCTCCATTCGTGCCACATGTCCTGCCCATCGCAGTCTATGGGACTTAACTGTTATATTATATCTGGTTTCTAATAAAAAAGTATGTATCTCACTGTTATGTAAGTCTTCTACATTCGCCTGTCTGTTCATCTTTCTTTGGACCATCTATTTTCCTATAACTTTATTATCAAATACTCGCAACCTTTCCTCCTCCCTTAAAGTAAGAGTCCATGTTTCGCATCCACATATTATAACTAAGTATAATATTTTAATATTTTTGCAGTTTAATGATTTTTTAGGGAAGTTGTTGATGACAAGAACTCCTGCAATGCATAATAGCATGCATTTTCACAATTGAGCCTATGTTTAATTACTCTCTGCATCCCATTCATGTTTGTAAATATTGTTCATAGGTATTTGAAATCAGGCACACCATCTAAATTTACCTCATTTGTCATTAACTCTCCATTCCCTTTCTATATTTACATGTATTTATTAATTTACAATGATACTTTTGCAATTATGTTACATCTTATAGGCTACTAATTATTCATAATAAATAAAATCGTTTTTTTTTTAATTATTTCATTTATTTTAAAAATTGTACTGTGTGTCCAAGCGGTGAGACCGATTACGTGAAGAACGTTAAATGTTCATTTTGATGCTGATATACACATAATTTACAACCATATGTGCACATAGGACAAACATTTATAACAAAACAAAATTAATATAACGTTAAAACATTTAATTTTATTAAGTTTGGAGTGAAGCTTGAAGAAGTAATTGCTTTGTCTCACGTTGTGGTGACATTTTTACGCAGTAATTCTCTTCTTGTCCGATGTTGTAGTAACATTTTGAAGAAGGATTTCTGTCCCAAAAAGAATTACTGGATCGGGTTGAGTTTTATTTTCGGTAGAGCCGGATTCTCTTCTCAAGATCGGAAGTTGGTCCACTGGATAGGAAAACGCTTCAAAATCATAAAAAAATGTTTCTTGTAGAAATAATTACAAATTTATTCACTTTGTAGGTTCCCAGCAGATTAAGTAAATGTAAGTGGTATTATTCTTCACTATCAATTAAAATAAATTATTTTCTTTTCTGGAATCAATTATTCTTGTATTAAATATTACATTTTATCTTGAGAACTCTTCTTGCTTCTATCTTTGTGGAAAGTTGTATGCAGAATGACTAGTGTAATTCTTTTATAATTTTAAAGAACATTATTACATCACATGATGGTAATTTTAAATTCTATTGGTTAATAGTCCTTTAAATATAAGGTTTAAATTTGATTTGTTAAATACAAAAAGTTAATTGTTTTAACGTCCAATCAGAGTTTAGTTTACTTTCATTTAAAAATATGAAGTAATGCAGGTGTTCTTATTACAGTTATAACAGAAAGCTTTATAATTTTGACAACAATGACTTAAAACAATTTTAAAAGCATTATTTACAAAAATAAAGTTATGTAGTACAATTTATTTAATTGTTACTGAGACATTTTAATTCAACAATGTACAACAATGAATTATTTATGTTTGTCTTTATTTAAGTTATATTTAAATATTACAAGAATTTTAAAGTACAACATTATTAACTTTAACTTTCATATTTATTATAATATTAAAAGCCTGCTATAAGATTGATTTCCATAATGGATATAGGCCTAATTAGATAAAACGACGATATTACTTGTTACATATTAAGGACTTACTTGTAGTTTATAAGTCCTAAGTAAGGACTTGCCTTAGCTGCCGATATGGCTATTGTGCCAGGATAGAAAGCTCGAGGAATGATTGCAATATTACAACTTGGTTGATAAATTTTCTTCATTAAACTGAAAGTAGACACCATGTAGGCGTATTTTTTGACGTTGCAAATACGTTCAAGTCCATCTTTGTCGTTAACGTCCATCGTTGTTTCATAAGGTGCTATCATTTTCTTATATATCTTTTGCAATAATGTCACATTCGATTTCTGAAATAAAATTGTGATAAATTATAAACAAAACTTGTACTCTGAGCATAAACATCATAACTGTTTTTTTAATAGGACATGGTTTCGATTCTTTACATAGTTGAATCTCCTCATTGAGTTTTTATTTGAGCTGTTAATGAGCATCACTCGCTCAACTCACTTATAAAAGTAATCATCAGAGAGCGGAATATGTTCCACAATGTCTAAGACTTACTTTATTGATATAGACTACACGAGATAGCGCGCGAGAGAATAAGATGACATAGCTGCATACCTACCGGGCTATGAAGAGAGAACAGTCATGTAGAACGAGAGATGCAGTAAACAACATTTCGGAAAAACTGCACTTAAACTAGCGTGAAATATTTTCAAAGTGCTATAGAGCAACAGTGCGCATGCGCCAGAGTTTATAGAGCCAGCAATATCCCACAATCGAACCACATATCAATTATCATCTTCGATTACTATCCGTCGCTATGAAATTGAAATTACCAATCTTTGCAATAAATCCCCAAATCTGTGTTAAAATATATTAATAATATTAAAATTACCAAATTTTTATTAAAAGCAGTAAACAACGTTTCCGAAAAACTGCACTTAAACTAGCATGAAATATTTTCTAAGTACTATAGAGCAACAGTGCGCATGCGCCAGAGTTTATAGAGCCAGCAATATCCCACAATCGAACCACATATCGATTATCATCCTCGATTACTATCCGTCGCTATGTAATTGAAATTACCAATCTTTGCAATAAATCCCCAAATCTGTGTTAAAAATATATTAATAATATTAAAATTACCAAATGTTTATTAAAAATGGGTGTACACTTACTTATCACTCCCTAACGTTGATCCAACCAGCGATAACTTCAAATTTGTTTAATAATGTTATAAAAATTACTTGAAAAAGTTTAAAATATCAAATAATGTTAGTAAATACAGAAGAAGAGCTATAGTTTACAACAATATAACTGAAAAACAAGCGCTAGTAGAAGTACAGTTGAGCGCAAAGTTTAATTTAATAAAGAAGTTAATTTATTGTAGAGTACTTCGGTAGTTGATATTGCGCGTACCTGATCATACGTGTAGTGAAGTGCTGCCCAAAACGAAAACAAACATGCATTCGATAGGGGTCTTAAAACGTTTCATTACGTTGTAATCGATGCATAACAAAAGTATATTTTATTGTAAGTGAGGCACCTTCCTTCATCTTCACCATCCGGTATCATGGCAGTTGCCGCAGTCTTCCGAAAATCCAACGCCATTCCTCTATGCCCATCCACTGATATTCCTTCAATCCTCTGACAATAATAGCCGCTTGCACACCCTCTATCCAGATTTTCTTCGGCATTTCTTTCCTTTTCCTTTACATCTGGATCCATTCCGTAATAAGTTTAGGCAATCTTTCTTCTGGCATTCTTTTGAAATGGCCATACAACTGTAAGCCTAATATTTTATTTTCAATAATGTCTATGATGTTCGTCTTCTCTTGAACACCCATCATTTCCTTTATTTCTTTATTCCGTATTCTATCCATTCTAGATTTTCCAGCTGATCTTCTTAAAATATCCATTTCTGTACTTTAAATTATTTTAATTTCCCAGGTATGAATTCGCCAAACTTCAGCACCATATGTTAAAATGCTCTGAACTATGGTTTGATATATTTGTAACTTTCTATTTTTTGTAATATTTTTGATCCACCAAACAAAGTTTAAAATATTTTTTGTTTGTTTTGTTTGTGCGATTATATTTTTTATTTCCACTGTTTATCGCCTGAATGGTCTAATTGTATACCTAAATAAGTGCATTCAATACTACTACTTCATTGTGAGAAGTTGTTAGTTCTTCTCCATTGCTTCCTATTGTTTATATTACAGAAGAGTCGCCCGATTGATTTGGAGACATGTGATACACCCCATCCCACCCCCTACCGATCGCTCCAGTACAGTCAATACTAATACAAGTAAGTAATCGACATTGTGGAACAAATTCCGCTCTCTGGTAATTATATATACTTACTTTAAAGTAATCCATCTGAGCACTTTTCCTCAACAATCCCAAATGGTATGTTCCGTCTTTAAGAAATTCCTCGAAATTGTTGAAAGGTAAATCTGGGCTTCTCAAAGTCATTTGTGTAATGAATGCAGCAGAAAAGCATGTCAACACAAAGTATGCTGTTAGATATACTGTAGCGAATATTAAACGAAGTGATGTATTCTTCGGAACATTAGAATGCCCTGATAAAAAGGAGACATGTTACTTCATTTGTATTTTAAAGTAAAAATAAATAAATAACTCTTCAATTATATCACTGTTATAACCATTTTTTGTGATATATTTTTTAATTTTAGTTCTATAACCAATGGTCATCTAATCTAACTCCAACCCAACTTCCTCTTTATTTGCGCGAATTAACTGCAACTCGCGCATTCATGGAAACGGTGGGCCCAGGGTTTAAACCTCTCTCGCCCCGACTTTAACTGTAGATAATGCCAAATTTAACAATCTGATTTACTATAACAAATAGAACTCATTCACCGAACAAGATAGAGCTGTGAATAATGACAAAGGCGCTATTCCTGCCAGCGCTACCTTTTACTTGCTTAAAGGAAAATATGTTTGTAGTGGTGGTAGTTACGGGCAACGTGACATGGAGTAAGAATTGGATAACGTGTGATCTTGTTTAATTTAATTTTACTCTGTAGCATGGTTTTACGCACATTGGTTTTTAAAATGTCTGGGATCCTAAGTCTGGTTTTATCACAGTACTTCATCAGAAACATTACATATCAACTCAAAATATTTTACGATTGTTCTACCAGACTCTTGGCATCACTTGTTTGCAATCAGTTGAGGACTTTTTTAGCTGGGATTCTCTTTGCAAATAAAATATCTATTATTATTATTATCATCATTATTATTATTATTAATATTATTAATAACATTATTATTATTATTAATATTATTAATAACATTATTATTATTAATATTATTATTAATATTATTATTATTATTATCAATATTATCATTATTAATAGTATTATTATTAATATTATTATTAATATTATTATTTTTAATATTATTATTATCATTATTATTACCATTATTTTTATCATTATTATCATTATTATTATTATTATTATTATTATTACTATTATTATTATTATTATTATTATTATTATTATTATTATTATTATTATTATTATTATTATTATTATTATTATTATTATTATTATTATTATTATTATTGAATATTCATATATGCGAACCCTATTTCACCTTCCAGTTTGCTAGGTTTTTAGTTATAATAAAACTATGTAGTACATTCATTCATAGTATCGTTAATTTCTAGAGTTTAATAATAATAATATAATAATAATAGTTATAAGAGTTACATATCAGTAATATTGTAATGTAATATAAATAACTGAATTAATTAATTAAAATAAAAAAAAACAGAATCAATGTCTCTTAAAAAAGTAATAGAGAAAGTCACACAACTTTTTATAGCAGTAATTATTGTATTCAGAAGGGCCCATTTGTCAGTGCAAGTAAGATAAATATCAGTTAAAAAAATTAAAAGTTTAGTTAGTCCCCTAACACCATCTGGTCAACACAATCGCATTGCCAGACACAATAGAATCGTACAAACTAAAGGTTAAAACTATAGAGTAAGAGATTCCGAAGACAACATTCATTCTGGAAGAAAGATTGACATCTCTTAGTCTTGACCTGAAAACTGTTTTCTGGGGTTTACGCGGTAAAATAAAACATTAAATTTGTGGTCTGACGTACAGTAGACATATAATTTTCGATGAAGGCGGACCGAAAAAAAATGAGAGTTACTTCCGGCCCTTATAGTCCACCAGTTTTACTCATCTGATTTACAGATTCGACGCATTAAATCTCAAATTGCTATACCTGGTGTGTTTTCAGTTATAAGTAATTAAATCGAACTTTTTGAAGCCTTAGATACAGAATTTGGCAGATATAGGTCCTACTGGGTAATTTTTTCTAAATTCCTTTGTTGAGAACGCCTAATACCACTAGGACAGAGAGGAAATAGGTCGAAACAGATATGTAGAAAATATTAATTACATGACAAATTTGTCTGCGTGTGTATACCACTCTATAAAACTAACACAAATAGGGACTAAGCTTTTGATTGCTGCTAAAATCCCACAAATGATTTACCTTGTTGAAGAAATGCTGTTACAGTGATTAATATGGCATCTATATGGTTTATATCGTAACTCCGTTTTTCCTTATAACGTCTTCCTATATTGCCAACCATCTTGTAAACAACAGGTAAAGCTAACATGATGACACCGATTGCTATCCACGATTCCTTAGTGAAGGACGTTAGAAATATCTTCCATTTCAATTCGTATGTGATAGGCTTCTTTATCACTAGATATGTTCTGAAAAGAAAGTTAAAATATATTCTCTCAAAAATTCTTTGGAAATAAAACAAGTGAAGACTACAAAAGGAAAAACAATCAAAGTCCAACTTACTTACTTACTTACTCACTCACTGGCACTATCGAACCCGTAGGTTCATGGCCTCGCGGACATAAGCTCTCCATACATCCCTATCCTGAGCTAATGCTTTCCAATCATTTCCTGTATAATCTACTTCCCTCAAATCATAGTTAATGTTATTCTCCCACCTCGTTCTTTGTCTAGCAACTGGGCGTTTTCCCTCTGGCTTTCCTAAAAGAAGCTCCCATGCAAGTCTTTCATTCCCCCTAATCCTCACAAAATTGATTTATGTGTATATTATCATTCCTGGTATAGAGTACTAATATTTTAAATGTCGATACATGGAAATATCATTCGTAGTCCACGTAAAATTGGCTTCAAAATAAAGTGTACAATGGAAGATCAATCAAAGTCCCACAGTTATGTGTTAAATCAATCAGAATCACCCAGCTATAAATAAGAAATCTTATAGAGTATAACTGATTTTCGTTATAAATGTTTGTAATTATTGAAAAGGGGCAACAATGTGTTAATTTGTACAAGATGCCCATCCCAGTAACAAGACAGAAATTTAACGACCTACAAGAACTGAAAAAAAGTTCTGCTCTCAAACAGTCCAAGACGTTTTCTCAAATTTAAAGTATGAAACGTAACGTTTGTGGTGCATTTACATTGAAACATTAGCACATTTTTCTATGCGTGTTTTGTTAACTGTCACTTTCATTACTATTCCCAATTTTGCAATTTAAAGAACAAAATGATGTGGACTTTGATTGTTCTTTCAAACAAAAATGTACTGACAGTGTTTCCATTGTTGTTTTGTTTGTTAACTACTCTTCACAGGACGACACAAATATCAACTCCAAAACAATAACTTGTTGTACAGTGTTTTATACAATTTTATGTTCATAATACTTTTATTGTAAGAGCGTTTTTTATTTTTATTTCAAATTTACTCAGAATGAGAAATATGTGACTTTGATTGTTTTTCCTTTGTAGTCTTCAAGTGTATTCAGTTCTCTTGCATAGAATATATTAAAATTGGATCCGATGGAAAACCTTTGCTTTCAGAGGTAATATTACTTTTCTCTTAAAATCCATTAAATAATCGTATTGCTTTTTAATATATAATAAAATATAATTTAAATTGTTATTCTCATAAAGCTGTGGTGTACATGACCTTGATTATATATGACCTTGAAATTGACATCACTTATGAAAGTTTGAACATGCAGGCTGTCCAAATGGTTGGGCTATTTAATTCCAGAGTACCGTAATTTTATCGGAATTTTGGTATTAAACAATTTTATTATTAATGGTTGTTGGATAAAATGTATATACTTTATTTCAAGAACTGGCAAAGAAAAATCCACTACTTCCATTCTTTTTGATGTCATAGAAAAAGGCGCATAGCAAATATCTACTTCTTTCCTTTGGAACATTCCAAAAACACCAGTCCAAGTTCCATTGTCGTTTTTGTCTCCTCCAGTAGGGTCGTCCTGAGGAAGAAAGTACTTCGATCTGTAAGAAAAAAATTAAGTTATAATATAATTAATAATTTTTGTTATATTTATCTTATAGGATATAAACATTTAAGGGCTGGTTCTCCGCAACGGCTGAGATATAGTGTGTCTAATCCCTAACTAGCGGATCCAGATTCAATACAATGTTGGGATGAACATTTTAAATCTCGAGATTGGGAGGAATGGGAAGGGGATTAGATTGTACACCGGATAACTGGATTAAATTTGAAGCTCCTCCACAGTTCATATGTTATGATATCGATTCTTTTAAATCTCGAGATTGGGAGGAATGGGAAGGGGATTAGATTGTACACCGGATAACTGGATTAAATTTGAAGCTCCTCCACAGTTCATATGTTATGATATCGATTCCTTAGTCAAGTTGAATCATTGTACTGGCAGTCCCCTAGGTGTTTTTAGACAGGGATTATGTACCTGCAACAGATTTGACCTACTTTATTCTCTTCTTAATGATCCCCCAACATGAGTTCCATATCTTATTTTATTTTATAATTACACTTTAAAAATTTGTAGGAACTCAGCATGGATGGAGATGGAATAAGATACTCTGAGACTCAAGAATGTATTTAGACAATTCGGATAGTGTTTTGTAAATTGAAGAAGCGCTACATAACTATCCGTCTAACTCTAACTTAAAAAGAAACTAAATTCTCAATAACATTACGAGGAAAGCAAAAAGTGACATCACATGAATTACTGCGAAAATAAATATATAAGAACAGAGTTAAATATATAATCAAAGAATATAGAGAGAAATGGTTTACACATGTAGAAACAATGAATGTAACAAGATTACCAAGAGCATCGTTCAAACTACAAGCCAAGAGGTTAAAAGAATGTAGGAAGGACAGTGAAAAGATGGTCAGAACAACTGTGAGGCGGAACAGGCAATTTTTGCCTATCCCGTGAAGTGAAGAAGAAGAAGAAGAAGAAGAAAAAAATATGAATATCATTAGGGAAAATAGTGACAGAACACGATATAGTGACCAGCGTCAGTTAGGATGAAGTGGAGGAAGAAAAGCAACCCTCTAGTTAAAATGGTAAATAATTAAAAGCAATTAAATCTGGCCGACGGCCACTTGAAGACCTCGCAAGAAATGGTTGGAGATCGTAAGAGGTCACTGGGTCTACTACTTGACAGGATTATTATCATTATCATAATCATCATCATCAACATCATGTAATAATAAGAATAAGTAAAATATTTTGGGAGAAAATAAAATTTAACATACGTGACATTTATTTCTATTTCCAAAATGTCCCATAATTCTCCTAGAAGATCTGAGAAGCTTATTCCATTTGGTCGTTGGACTAATTCTGTCAACATGTCCTGTAAAAATTCCACAAATTAATTAATTAAAAAATTCATTGAAACTATAATATGATTAGACACATTCACATTATGGCAAAAGTCTCAATTGCATTAAAAATTAACATGCCCTTTCTGAATGAACCGATTCATTTTTAGATGCTCTATATTATATTAACCCGCGCCATAGCCGAGTGGTTAATGCAAGATGCATTGACGCTGAGCTACCGGACTTGCGCTGGTTCGGGCCCCTATGAGGTGAAAAAAATCTCATGGAATTTCGGATGAAAAGACCCGACATGCTGATTATGTGTCACCCCATCACTGGCTTATGCTCGTCTACCTTTGTGTTTAACACATATGGACGTGAGGCCAGCAGCCGGATGGTAGGCCAAGGGCCTTCTAGGCTTGTCGTGCTTGGAGTTTTTTTTAGTGTATTATATTATTATAATATTTTTCTGTCTTAATTTTTTTGACTCGTTAAGTAAACAAGCGCAATATGGCTAAAACACTAACTAAAAGATTCACTGCTCTATTGAACCCGTAGTTTCATGACCGCGTGGACATAGGCTCTCCATACGTCCTTATCCTTGATCTAATGTTTTCGAATCATCTCGTATATACTTCCCTCAAATCATGGTTAATGTTATTCTTCCACCTTGGTCTACCAACTGATTTTCCACCTGGTTTTCCTACAAGAAGTTTCTATGTCCGTATTTCATTCCCCATTCGAGTAACATGTTCTGTCCATCGCAGTATAGAAAGTTAACTGTTCTTATGATAACACTATCTGTTTAAATACGTAATTACTTTTTAATTTGTCCTTATTTATAGCCGTTTTAACATCTAAAGTAATATCCTGTCTAACATCTTGAGATAGGTTATATTAACTAGGTTCTATGTATTTCTGTAATGTTCCGTTTGTCACATGCTTTGTGAAGAAGTTAATTGGTTTAAATTTAATACTATAAAATGTGATGAAATGGATACTAAAATGTAATTCCAATCCAGCATTTCCCTTAACAGGAGATAAAAACTATATTGAAACAATGTTGGTTTGGTTAGAACTGGGATTTGAAGATACCTTACTGCCTGAAGCAACTTCCTCTTATCATCATCATCATCATCATCATTACCATTATTATTATTATTATTATTATTATTATTATTATTATTATTATTATTATTATTATTATCATCATCATCATCATCAGTATTTTTGTTAAGATTACTAGAATTTCAGAAAAAGTTCTAGAAATATTTTTGAATCAAATAAAGAACAGACAGGCGAATGTAGAAAATTTGATATCAGTGATCTACAAAATCTTACGGGAAAGCAGATGTAATAAGAACAGTTAAGTATCTTTTTGGCACAAATGGGTAATGAGAGAGGAGCATGGAAACTCCTTATAGGAAAATCAGAGGGAAAGCACCCAGTAGGTAAAAATTATGTGCGAGAATATCATTAACTACCATTTGAATGAGGCAAATTACACAGGAGATGATTGGAAGAGCTCATGATAGGGATGTATAGACACCCCTTATGTCCCGCGCGACCTCGTGCCTCTAATATGAGTTTCCAATTGTGGCCAGTGAGTTAGTATTTATTTTTTTACGTCTTGCTATTTGTTTTAAAACAACCATCCTTCTGTGGTTTTCGTTAACTAATTAACTCACTGGTTCTAATAATCGAAACCGGTAGGTTCATGGCCCACCTGGCCATAACCTCTCTCCATCAATCCCTATCCGTAACCATATCTTTTCTCCCAAGATATTCCCTGTATCTCCTTACTTTCCCTTCAATCATATAAAATGTTAATTCTCCAACCCTCACTTCCTTGGTCTACCCACTGGCGCGTTGTTCCCTATCGTCTTCTTCTACAAGAGCTTTCAATTCATACAACCTCTTTCATCCCCCATATGTCCTGCCCATCTCCTAAGATAATTTTCATATGAACATCGTGAAAGGTCCTCAAATATGCATTCTAATTATGTCTCATAAAACTCCATCCTTGACTTTTGTCATCCTTATCTTTCTGTTGCACCATGTACATTTACGATTACAAAAACCATGTTGTTTACCCTTTAGAATTACATAATATACATCCTACTCAATCGCTGACAACTTACATAATCTCCCGGATAGCGGAGAGGCATCCTCCTTCGAACTTAAATCGTCCCTGTTCGCCTGCTCACTGTCTCCGGTCCCTTGCTACATCCCCATTGTCTAAATGCAAAGCTTCCTGATCTCCTGACTACCTTCTTTCTCCTGATGCACCCTCCACCTAACTTTCTCCGTGGTAAGCGACCTATATCCAAGGCTGACTTTCTCTAATTCGCTCGCGTTAATATCTCCAGCGCTCCCGTTATTATATACAGGTTCCTAAATATTCCATGTTGCTAGGTACCATAGTCCCTCGTGTTTTGAGGCCTTTGGCATGGACTTCCCTGAAAGTCTCCCTTCCGCCCAAAGAACCGCACTGGAGGATTACTTTTAGCCTCCGGAGGAATTTTACCCACGTGCAAACCCCTGACCCCTCGGCCGTTCCTTGACGGTGTTCGTATTTATATGGTGAAAGTTGCACACTCCTTTTCGACCCAAGAATACCTTTTTTTCATCTGGCTCGCTGTATCCTATCAGCCCTTGGAATTTTCCGGCATGGGTAAACCCTTCGGCAGCAAGGCTACCCACGGCATAGCTCTCGGGGTCAATTAACACGCATGACACCCACATTCACAAACAACGAAAAAGATACCATCGGATGATCCCTGGTTGCGTTTCTTGTATGTTATAGTTTTCTGCCTCCCTCAGATGCATATGCACCTATCGCACGATTCAAATTACCTAGTTAAGATTTATATGTTTTCTCCTCACCCGTAATCGATTTTCAGGAATCTGTAAGTCCCTAATTATCTCTGAATATATCATCCAGTCACTAAATTAACCCATATTTATTCACCTTCTTCAAAAAAGGACGTTAAAAATATACAATAGAAGGAGATAGACTAATGGTTATACATTGAGGTTATAAGACGCGATTTGACTTCAATGGTAAATCGCTATAAATAATATAAAATACAAGTGTTTAAAAATTAGTTCTACGAAACTATCCTACGTAAAAATGTCTCGAAAATTATTTTACTTCATAGACTTTAAACGTTATAAATAATATATCTAAAGAAGTACTTACCTTTCTTAATCCAATTTTCATTTGAAATCCAAACAGATTGTTTCGTCGTTCATAAAGACTTAAACTGGACAAAATGAACCCACGAGTGTTAGACCATTTTCCGAAGTGATAAGTCTGAAGAGGATGGTTTGGTCCAACTCTGTATATTTCAAGTAGAGTGGTGTTTCCATGCGCTAGCAAGAACTCACAGTTAAATGGAATGTTAATGTCTTGGAAGAATTCTTCAAGTTCCATACTAGTGTTCTCATTCAGGAACAGCAACCAAATGACATTAGACATGTCAATATTGACAGAAACCTGTAAATGCATATGCTTATGTCACTGAAATTTATAAAATAATATAAGTTAAAATATACCTTCTTACGTAAGATCCGTCGTCCTCGACTTGTAAAATTTGTATTCTTTATGCCTGTAAGCCTTTCAGAACATCCGTTCCATCTTCAGCAGGTCTTTGTTCGCTACAATATCTAGTATAATGGTAGAAGCTGCTGGTCGTAACGTGGTGTAAGTTAAAATATACGTGGTGACAACACCACGTTACGACCAGCAGCTTCTACCATTATACTAGATATTGTAGCGAACAAAGACCTGCTGAAGATAGAACGGATGTTCTGAAAGGCTTCCAGGCATAAAGAATACAAATTTTACAAGTCGAGGACGACGGATCTTACCCAAGAAGGTATACTTCAACTTATTTTATTTTATGACTCTCCACCTCAACGGTATTAATAATGAATTTTATTAGTATTGACAGAAATGTATATTTTTAGTGCTTTATGATTTTGCCAAGAGAGTGAGAAATGAAACACTATATGACAGTATACTGTATTATTCACAAAAAGATATTCAACTTTCTCTGACTTATGAATAAAACCTGACAAGCTTATTAATACTTTTACTCGGCCGCGGTGGACTAGTGGTTATGCTCCTTGCCTCTGATCCCGAGGGTCGCGGGTTCAAACTCGGCCGGGGTCGATGGATTTTTTAGGAGGGAAAAATCCAAGGAGCAAGTCCTCCGGGAGGGACTTTAAGCCATGGGTCCTGAGTCTGAAGATTTTAGGCTTGTAAAAAATCCTTAAGCCTGAAAAGGCCTCTAAGCAAAATTTACCGAATATTCCCATCCTAGTACTACCTTGGTTTTCTAGATGTCAGTATGAGGCTGAACGCGGACCACTCAAATGACATCTATACGAAAACAAGTCTAACTAAATTAGTATGGTTCAAATTCTTTCCTGTAGGGGGAGAGCACCTAAATCTCTGTTAAGATAAACATGGGCTTACAAGATACGAGAAGAACTTATAAACAAGCTAATGTAATAAATAGAGATGGAACAATTCCTTCGTATGCATGCTATCAGCGTATGATTGTTGCGACTTTTTACATGACGTCAGAGAGAAGAGGGTTAGAATAGTTTTATGTACCGTTTGGTTACAGTAACAGTTTAGAATAACCATTTTACATTAGTTATATATCACTCCAGTGGCGGCTCCATGACGCTCACCTCTCACCGCTGGTGTCACAAGATCTAGTCTAGGTCACTCCATGTGAGTTTCATGGTGGACGAAACATAGCTTGTGCAGGTTTTTTCTCGGGGTTTCTCCCGTTTTCACCTGCCACAATTTCATTCCACCATTTCTCCATACTCATCTCATCCATTTTATTTCATATAATTAATCTGTTCCCGTGATGGTGCGTCAGGCATGATCGACCGGCACCATTATCATTCACAGACCTCTGTATAGGGGCTTCGTCTCATCTCATTCCTCGACCCGACCCCGAGTTGGACACGAGTTGAGGATATTATTATTATTATTATTATTATTATTATTATTATTATTATTACATTTCACTCCAAATATTCCGAACAGTCAGTGCGCAACTTTTATATTTCACCGAAGTATATTTTGTCTGAAAGTGTGAATTCTACTCTTGTTTACATCTGACTACTATTCAATGTTAAGCTGACCTCTACTGCATGGTAGAAGCTTAGTGAACCTCGCGTAATTGGAAGGAGAAGTTTCATCTGTAGTAATGGATATAAATTATATATTCATAAATAATAAGTTCATATTAACAACACTTATTTCATTATACTCCTAAATAATAAGTGAATCATTTCATGATACAAACATTTGTTTTTAATATTAGTGATAAATTTGCATTTTAATTGTGATAATTGTGGGGGCAGATCGTTTTATTGTTATAAATACTAATTCAATTGGCTGATTACGCATTTATAACTGTAAGTTTATGTCATTAATGTTTGACAAATTTTGGGTATAATAGTTTTATTCGTATCTAATCTTTGAAAAGTCCTAACAATTCAATTCCCATAAGAGAAGTACATGAGCATTCATATAAGCAGGTTATTTCATATATTGTTGGATAGGTTATGTAGAGTACATGTAATAATATGTTTTTTAGATATTATTTGATTCGACATAATATGAAATAAGATTATGTAGATTACAAAAATTGAAAAGTTTTGCTAATTTATTTTGAAATTTCTTAAACTCATCATTAAAACGTCATTTTCAATTCATTAAAATGTAAATAAATTGTTTACAATAAAACATTTTAATTTATGTTTTACGTTGAGATACCAAATATACAGCAAATGTCTCACCTAGAAATGTAATAGGCATATAAAAAATGTAACATTATGTAACAAAAAATTCATCAAACAAAATACCTTAGTGAAACGACATTTTGGTAAACTTATGTTAATCGAAACCTAGTTGAATTTATACGATATTACAGTCCTGTATGACGGTAAAACCTGGGTTATGAACAAAAGTGATACACAGAAAAAAATAAATAAACGACAGAAATGAGGACCCTAAGATCATTATTAGTCCTCGTAAGATTGATCTACCAAGAAACTAAGATATCAGAAATAACAAAAGTATATACCTAAGTAGTATAGTAGATGGCATAAAAATTTGTATCCGGAAAAAAAGTTTCCAACTTAAAGATCTCTGTATCAAAATTAACTTTGAATTACGCATATTTAGGCAGAAGAGACTTGGGCCGACTACGAAAAGATGGCATAAATTAGAACAGCTATAAGAGTAACATGTCCTAGAGGACATAAATCGATGTCTTGTCCCTGACGATTATGATGCTAATATCATAGGAAATGTAAATATTGGAAACGTAGTTAGTATTGATTCAACGATGCGGTTTGACAACTCAGCATATTAGACATACAGTTAAAATCTGGTCGTGAGAGGATCGACAAATTTTGCTCAGAGTTTTTTTTTATTTTTGGCTTGATGCTCTTTTACGCACTATTAGTCTATGACACGATACCTACAACTTTATTTTCCTTCCTAAATAAGTCCTATTCTTAATTTTTATGCCCTTAAAATCCACCGTCCTTGGCCGGGTTAGAAAATCGTAAAACTCGGAATCAGAGATGAACATGGTAAAAATCCAGAGGGCTCGACAACTAAAATGTTGTTGATTTATAGTTAATGCTATTTGTTTATTATTTTATATAGTTAACTAAAATTGTAATCTGGGCAATCCAACAGATATTACATGTTTAAGGGATGGAAGGCGAGCAGTACGTACACCTTTAGAAAAACAAATTTGAAACCTCTAGTAACAGACCTACAAAAATACAACCTTTCATTTACAGGTTAACATAGTAAGTTTATAAAATATATTAACGATCCGTAGACTTTCATTATATTTATGCAGTTTTATTTTAAGGGTAGGTTAAATCAAACTGGATTCTTAATTAATCGACCAGTATTTTATAGTCAGTGTTCCGAAATCCGTGGAGCCAATTACAGATTTATACCAATTATTTTTGAGAGAATCTCAACACATAATTTTATTATCTGTACTTCTAATCTACAGAAAACAAATCGAAGTCATTTACAGCAAACCTTTCACTATGATTGATGACAAATTGGGCAATGATGTACAGGAACTTCACATACTCGAAAATGATTTATTTGGAAACTCATCTCCATAGATTAAAAAAAAAACCTAGAAAAATTGCTGAGTAGGAGATAGTCGACATTTTTAGACTCATATTCGGCTTCTCCGTGCTTCGTCCACACGTTAGATTCTTTGAATGTTTGCTCTAACTTGCATACAAATTTCCATTTGAGAAATCGAAAGCTCGGACATCGAACAAAATATAGTTTTTTTTTAACAGAAATAAAATAAGTGCTAGTTGCGAAACCAAATTCCGGTTTTGGCAACACAAATGATGGAAATACATTAAGGCTTTATCGGAAAATATCAGTGATGTTTACATTGACATAATCAAAAGATTAAAAATAATTGTGCAAGTGATTTCGTGTGGCCATAAAGTAGATGCACAAAAGTATCGTACTTATGCGTTCGAGACAGCCGAACTCTTTGAACGGAAATACTCATGGTACGCCATGCCTTCGACAAATCGCAAAATCCTAATTCATGGACCAGAAGTCACCCGCCATGCTATAATTTCCATTGGTCAACTAAGCGAGGAGGCGCATAGGACTAGACAGAGAATTTTAAAATTAGAGATGGGTTTTCCCCAAAATTATTGCAAACAAAAATAAATGAAGACGTCCTGAAAGTGCTGTTTATACCCTCGCATCCACTTATTTTTTTTGTCTAAGGAAGATGCCGAAGAAGAAATGAAAGCAGTTTGATGAGGAGGTCCTGGACATGTTTCGGGCACCGGATGTTCGTTTTGTAATAGAAGACAGTAGAAATTATACTGACAGTGCGAACGAGGGTAAAAAAAACACGTGGATACTTATTTGTATTCAATTCTTAATCTTATTTGTGATTCAAAATCATACTTTTTGTTGTCACAATAGCTTTATAAAAGTGAAAAATTACTTTTCTTAGCATGCAAATGAGATTGAGACTTTTTTGCGCGGTAGTGCGTTCTGTCGTACTTACAGCAATGACGACCATGATTGTAAGTTCAATTTACTAAATTTCGGGGTCGTCAAATTATAAATAGGCCCTAAGTAAATGCATATACTGTAATATTACAAATACCTACCTAGGACGGAAACTGAAATCACTGCCCTTTATGTATACTACATACAATGTATATACAAAAATATATGCAAAAGGTAGTGTTAATATACATTATACGAAACAAATCAGTGCATTTTAAATGAACTAAACTTTATTTGAAACAATATAAAACAATAAATTCATATTTGCGGTCATTTTATCCCTGATTAGTGTCACTGTCTGCTGTAGTCTCAACTGAATTATTTTCGGCATTTGCTGTATATACGTACATTGGTCAGACCGTTAAGGTCTCATAGTTGTTTATAATGAATGCAAATATTTCCAACAAAGATATTATTTTACTTTATTTATTATTTTGAAAACACCATCGTGCAAAAATAATGTACAACGCACGTTTGTGAAGTATTTTACAGAATCTCGGGAATTAAAAACCGAGCGATAGCGAAATAATTTCATCGTTAGTGTAAAAACCACTTTCCAACCTCGCATTGTAATATAGGCCCTACTACTTGCCAAGTATCCCGTAAGCGGATTTGACCCCACTGTACATTGCACACCAATGAGTTTAACGCACTGGTTGACCTATTGGAAAGACCGTAGTCGAAACCCATGCGCATATAACTTGTTTCTGTGTCTCGGGTCTGATTCAGCCAGGCCTGGTTAAATATGTTAATATAAAACACATATTTCCTTAAAAAAACTTAATTATCGACAAAGATTTATGCTCAATTCTGACGATTGAAATATATTTTTGTAAAAAATACCTGTTTTAAGAAGGTTTTGATGTCTCTTTCACGCTGATGTAAAACGATTATCGGAGAATTATGTGTACAACGAATGTTGTATAGGTAATTTAAATCCGATAATGATTTTAAAACTCCAAGTGCAATGTTATTTGTAAACACTTTTTTCGCCTGGTCAACAAATTGAACTAATTCTGCCATCTCTGAAACAAAATAAAACATTTAGATAGGAGAAAATAAACTATTTTAGGTTCCATCGGCTATGTTCGCGATGTAACTACTTACCTTTAATTTCTGTAGGCCTATGTAATAATTATCCACCCTCTAACGTCACCTATAGATTTACGTCCCCGACTCCAGATGAACTGAGGTTTATAATGTACTTTTCTCTCACTTTAGATAATACTGCATGTGCAAAAGAGCTATGTTTATGGCCTACCAAAAGAATACATTCTGTATTACAGTTTCATGAGTGCTTAAAAATAAACATTGTCCAGATCTGCGTAATATAAACAGTACACTTATAACTGTCACATTTTTTTATTATACATTTTATTTTATTTTTGTAAATGACTAAATGTCACTTAATTCTGTGATTTTAAGTACTACTTGAATACTTTTGATATAATAATACGTAAATTATGTAGGCCTGTAGTAGAATGGAATGAAATAAACAATAAAGTAGTCCTAAGATCAAAAGAAAAGAAAATATTCTCTCGGAACCAGATGAATTGCAAATTATTGTTCACTTGAGTGGATAAAGAATCTTCTACACATTAATGTATTTTGTGTAACTCATTCATTTTGGTGGATGTTATTGCCGGCCACAGTTTTTTTCGAGATATCTGTTAACACTTAGATTAGATTAGTAGAAATGGGGTCGGGTTTTTAAGACTCTAACATGGGCACCATATTTTACTCATCATTACTTTATGGAATTAATTAGATGAAATCTACTCGACGATGGTATGTAGTCTGTTGTGGCGTTTCTTGTTCGACATACATCATGCATTCACACACGTAAATCAGACCGGCATTATTCGATCTGGACCCAAGAGCTCGAGGAGGGACTACAACCCTCCCTTCAGCCATTAGATCACCACAATTACCATATTTTAAACACCTGTGTTTGCTAAACTAGTCTACTTTCTACCTAACGTGATATGATGTGAAATGCGATATCATATGAACGAATGATGGTAAATTTTATGCTGGGGATGGAAGAGGAATGGAGAGTGTTGATGGGATTAAAATTGGGAAATGGGAGAACCCCGACAAAAATCCGAAAAATCCCGGTTTGGTCCACTACCAACACCCCTGCGGAACCATCAGGATTCAAACCTAAGATCGCAATTGGGACAGCCACACGGGCTAGCCAGGCGTCCACCGAGATGGGACTGCATCGCGGAAACGTTTCAAGCAATATATTGCATCTCGGATTGTAATCACTTTTAACTTTGTAATTATGTCAGTTTGACAGTGGTCACTCGCCATCATGAAACAATCATACTTCCTTTTTAGGCTTCATCTACTAGTTAGATAAAGGATGTTAAATTTAGTGGGAAAAACATAATTTTAATGTTTTCATTAAACTCAGATATTAAAACAGAAGGAGTTAAAGCATTATCCACTTCTAAAACAGCTTTCGCTGCAATGTTCAATTCTATTAAATTGGAACAAACTGCATTTCGAACCATTACGTACACAGATTCATACCTATTCAACCAGATTTTTGACTTATCTAAAAAACTGAAATACTAGTTAAATTTGTAACTTTTAGTGCGCGGGACTTTTGTACATTTCATTCAAAATAATTTTGGCTCATAATGAATCTGGTCATTTAGATTGGCTCCAGCCCTAATTTTCATGCCCTGATATGAACTCAGTACATTGCAACTTAGATAAATGTATTTTTCAGGAATTAGGCCAACCCAAGTGTGTAAAACTGGATGTTCTTAGGCCTTAAAGAACAGAATAACAGCAACCGTAATGTTCTTTAACACTTTAACCTAAGTAATCTAACTTGAATAAACATGTTGACAATTGACTACAGAAGAAATGCGAATAAAGATGTTAGCATCCATGTCAATAGCACAGAAATTATAACTATTGATATAGTTTGAAACTAGTGGTCTATAACATGGTTCATAGATTCTCTCCTGGCATACAATGGCAAAATAAATTAGATAAGTAATACTAAATTATTGAAGTTAAAACCACTAGCTAACACGTGTTCAATGCTGCAAAATATCGTATCACATTACAATACCAGTTTATTTCTGCCTGGGTTGTAATAATGGGAACAATTTTTCAGCAACTCTGACTAAAGGAGGTATCGGTAAATCATTCATTCTGTTAGTTCATTTGGAGATTAGTTCATTTTTATAGTACATTTAATTAACGAGAATTGTATCCAATGATTCATAGTAATTCGTTCTAAACTATCTTAAAACTATCTTAAAAAACTCCATGGAGGGATAGGCCTAGAAGGTCGTTCTTTTATTTAAGACTAAACTATCTTAAAAAAACTCCATGGAGGGACAGGCCTAGAAGGTCTTTGGCCTACCAGCTGGCTGCTGGTTACACATCCACATATGTCACTTATAGAGTAAGACGATCATTCATCCAATGTAGAGTTAATATTTGGTCAGAATGACTAGTTCCCTAGCCGTTATGACTGCTGTCTCAACCTCAAACGCTGCCTATTGTAGCTGCCAAAATTTCCGCGATGCTGGTTGAGCAGTGATCCAATACACTGGTGAAATTTATTGAGAAAATTTCTTCCTTCATAAACAATCTTAAAACCAACATAAATATAAATATCAAATAACATGATCTAAAAAAACAAAAACAGAACAAAATATAAAGCTAAGTTGCTTTAGATAGATTTTTAAGTTGATGGCTAATATATAGGCCTATAAAAGTCAATGGAAATAATTCATTTTAATCCATCCATCCAAAGTAATTCTGCCCGAAGGCAGGTCCTTCACTGCAATCATAGCATTTGCATGCTATGCTTGCAGCTTTACTAGGGAATTGTAGGTGTGGTAGCTTCCCGTTGCTTTCCACACCGGTGAAGGATGATGATGATGATGATAAGGATGATGATGATAATGATAAGGATGATGATATGATTTCGGGGGCCGTTTGGGCCTTAAAGTTTTCCTGACATTTGTCTTATAGGTGAGGAAAAACCCCGATAATAACCTCACCCAGAAAAACTGCCCCGACCGGGGATCGAACCCGGGCCCGCTGCGTGACAAAGGTAGCGAGACCACAGCGGTGGACTATTTATTTTAAAAGTGACTAAATAGAAATATGAGTATATTAAAACAATAGTTATGGGAACAGTTCAGTGAATGGGAAAGATGAGTTCGGCAACACTTAGGCCTATGATAAATAATGCACAAATCTTACTTACCATTATCTTTGAAGTTGACAAAATACAAACATCCAGATCGGAAGTATGCTTTTATTGCCAGTACACTGTTCATGAATTCATCAACCTCAAATCCTGGACATCGTGTGACCACAGCCAGGAACAATAATACTCTTGTCAACATAATTTTAAAATCTGACAATTAGGTTAAATTTGATCAAACAATTTATCAAAATTCACCCTATAACCAACAACACATGAAATATAATCAGAGTTTATATTTTTATGCATCCCAAATTCTTTCAGAAATGTTAAACTAAAATATACAACAATGATACTTCCAAAATTTTAAAAATACATTACGAAAATGCGTTGAGGTCACAGTGTTAAAGTTATCAGAATTGTAAAACAGTACCTGTATCCCAATCGTCCTCGATAATTTGCAGTGTTGTTTTATAGGAGGCCTTTTGATAACTTATGTATCATCTTCTGCTTTCAAACAACACTGCAAATTATTGAGGACGACTGAGATACCAGGTACTGTTTTACAATTCTTAAAACTTTAATGATACTTCCAGTCATATGAATACGAAACGGGTTTCATACTTTAAGAGAAAAGTATTTAAGAATAAGAACACTAGGAAATTTTGGACTAAAGGGAGATAAATGTATGATAACTAGAGAAAACTAGATAAATGAGTTCCATGATCGTTGACCAAAATCAATTGTAGTAAGAACCATTAAGTCTTGTAGATTGCGATGGTCAGGATATCTGCCAGGAATGGGAAATTGAAAAGGAACACGGAAACCTTTTGCAGGAAAACCAGACGGAAATAGATAAAAATAACATTTGGGCGTTTACATATCAGTTTAATAACCATAAAATAAATATTAATTTTATTAAACATAATACATAACTCATTATTCTCTCTTAAATTACTGCCGGGTTATGAAATTCAATATATCATTGAATTTACATCGTGTAGAATCGACAGCAGTTTAATGCGAATGAATACAGTTCATGAATTATTTTGTAATATTATAAGTTTATATTTCTTTCCCGATATCACAAATATTTACAATAACTTCTCATATGAAATCCATACATCTTTGTATATTTGAGTAATTTTTTACGTAACCCACATCCAGCAAGGAATATTTTATTTACAGTTGAGCATATTTAACTAAAGATATATAACAAACTAGCGTTGCCCGGGTATTTATTTAGGCCTAACCCATTCTTTAAATTATACATTTTATTTTTTATTAATTATCATTCTGATGCCGATGGTGGTGAACATCAGGAGTGTCACTATTCATCTCAATGACTCAATAAACTCTTGCTTCTAGAATAACGTCGGTCGTTTTCGATTACTTTTACATGTTATCCCCTCTAATCCTCTAAGGATATTAGGTGTTTCTTACTCTCAATATAACGTTTCAGGCATAAAGTAATGTGTTCAAATTTTATTGAAATTGCCCCAACGCGAAGTTTCAGAGTTAGCCTAGAACATATAGGCCTATACATATATACTGTACTATCCCCCGGGTTCGATCCCCGGTCGGGAGAGTTTCCTGGGTAAGTTTTTATCGGGTTTTTTCCTCACCTGTAAGACAAATATCAGGAAACTTTAAGGCCCAAACGGTCCCCGAACGTCCTTTGGCCATCGCAATCATCATCATTCATTGACTTAGGCTCTCACGGCCGGAGTTACTATGATGATCTTGTAGAATATTTCCGGGCTGTTGGCCGTGGTCTTGAGGCTTGTAGTTCCCCGACGTTTCGCCAAAGACTGCGTCCGGCAGCCTCAAGGTTGTCTTGAGACTGAAGACAACCCTTGAGGATGCCGTACGCAGTCTCTGGCAAAACGTCGGGGAACTACAAACCTCAAGACCACGGCCAACAGCCCGGAAATCTTCTACAAGATAATCATTCATAGGCCTATACATCTTAGATTAAGCTTAGGAATAAGGACTCTCTTGGCGCACCACCATCATCAACATCACCCATTATATCATCGGGGCAACGGAACCCCGCCTTCTAGGCGCTCAACTTCAGAAGTGGGTTACAATTGCGCCAATGCCAGGAGAGAACACCACAAATGTCGAAAAGGACAAGCTGGGGCATTAAAAAAAACGTACACTATCCAGTTATCATGAACGGATTATATTAAATACAGATGTTATATTGTCAAACGTAAAAGTCCGCACTTTTGACACAATTCTTCAGCTACTTACCTCCACAGTTCAGTATTTGGACTTAATCTACTATTATGTAGACATATATGTTTTATTTTATAGCAATGTGAAATGATAGTTTCTTCATCAAATAAACATCATATTGAATAACACATAAAACGCCTTTGCAAAAGCCTTTGTATAATTTTGAAAAAAAAATTAAATCTCTGGAACTGCAGCATCTAAAATATGGAACTCTCACAATTACGAAATTAAAACTCTACTGTTTTTCTAAAGTATATCTCCCAAATTCAGTTTTACCTAGGGTTTCCTAGTGCAAGGAAATATACAGACATGTGTTGCGAAGTGTCAAATAGATAATGCCACAGCGGAGAGATGAAGCTATCGGTAAGTGCTTCGTCAATAATTCTGCCTTATCTGCCATAATACCGGGTGCGGCAGAAACAATGACTCATTTTAAATTGCCCGCCATTATTGGACACGGCTTCCTAGAGAGTCGATATTATGCATAGTGCAGTTCAAAGCATTGCCAGTCAGTATGGAGCGTTGGTCAAACGAACACCATGCGTTTGCAATAGAACCGTTTTTAAAATGTGGTGGCATTGTCGTACGGACACAGCGTTTGTTCCGGCAACATCTTAACATTGGTCGGAATGATCAAGTTCCGTATCGGAAGTCGATTACGAGATGCGTCCAGCAGCCCAGAGCAATAGCATCTGCAACAAACAATAAACCACCTGGTAGGCCACGTACGGTTCGCACCCCGGACAACATTGCAAGAGTAAGAGCTGCTTTGGCAATGTCAACTGGCCACACCGTTTGCTCGATTTTTCGGCTTGTGATTTTTTACTGTGGGGATTCCTAAAGTCCAAAGTGTATGCTAACAAGCCAACAATTCTTGAAGACTTGAAAAATAACATTCACGCCGAAATCGAGGCCATAACAGGTGTCACTCTCCATAAAGTTATGGAGAATGTGCGTGTTAATGCAGAAGATGGCATCGCCAAGAATAGAGGACACCTAAAGGACATAATATAAAAAAGTGACATATGTAATTAATGGTAGGATGTGTCTTCCGAACAATGTACACTAATAATGTGAAGTTGCATTTCTTCATGCCACAATAACATGTTTAAAATGGGTCATTGTTTGTGCCGCACTCTGTATAAGCCATTCATTTTAAGCTGATTATCCGGCGATAACCGGGTGTTTATTGATCACTAACTTCTTCTCACCAATCATCCTACGAACCACAAAAAGCTATGGATTCCGCAGTAATCTCGGTCATAATCAGTTGTTTTTACATGTCATCAATTCTCAGCATCCTAGAAATGCTAGGGATCAAACTTGGACATCGGGACCGTTACCAATCAGTCTAGCTGCCCCGAAAACTATGGATCTTACACTAATCTAGTTAATTGTTTTTTATTTTGGATACCTTCTCACTCACCTTAGGTGGTGTAAGGGGTTTTAACTTGGCTTAAATCTCATGGGAACTCTTATGGAATCAGTCAGTTTAGCGACCCGGAAAACTGTGGATTCGATACTAAACTTGATCACAGTTGGACCCTCCACCACCCCTTGGGATGCATTGGGCACGTAACTCATACTCCCAAGTCAACAGTTATGTCTCTCGTATCTACAAGCTGGACCAGGCAAAGTTCTGGACTTAGAGCAACACAAACGGAGATAAGTGTTGCAATGGCAATTCGGGTAGAATGGTTGAGCTACATAGTATATCAAATCGCTCACCCCCTGACGACCCCACAATTGGTCCACGAGCTCCTCGAGCTCAGCCCGGAGGTTTGCTATGCGCGGAAACATCGCAGATCCACCGACCATCCCAATGTTCTACCTCCAGGGACGCAGAACAGGGACCACAATTGAATTTTTTTTCACTCCTTTACATCTTCCTGAAGGATGCTTGAGCTCAAATGTAGACTTAAATATCCTCGGGACTTTCGCCAATTAGATTCGACCTTAATTTCGCCCGTTTTGATTTGTTTATGTTACTCTCTATCGCCCCGTTCTAGGAATACTGGAGGTATCTTGACCTATATATACTAAGTCATATGTGTATAAAGTTTGTTTGAAATTTATATATATATATAGCCTATATAATTTTGTTATAACATTTTTGACATTTGGCAATGAAGGTCAATTTTGACACGAAAAGAAAAATGCCTAAGCCGGGCATTTATTTTTTCCTTTTCATGTCATCCATTCATAGTAATTCTGCCCGAGGGCAGGTCTTTCACTGCAATCATAACATTTTTTATGCTATGCTTTGCAGCTTTACTGGGAATTATAGGTATGGTAGCTTCCCGTTGCTTTCCACTTTCATGTCATATCCATCCATCCATAGTAATTCTGCCCGAGGGCAGGTCTTTCACTGCAATCATAGCATTTTCATGCTATGCTTGCAGCTTTACTAGGGAATTGTATGTGTGGTAGCTTCCCGTTGCTTTCCACACCGGTGAAGGATGATGATGATGATGATAACGATAAGGATGATGATGGTGATGATGGTCATATGATTTTCGGGGACCGTTTGGGCCTTAAAGTTCTCATGACATTTGTCTTACAGGTGAGGAAAAACCCCGATAAAAACCTCACCCAGAAACACTGTCCCGACCGGGGATCGAACCCGGGCCCGCTGCGTGACAAGGCAGCACGCTACCTCGAAACCACAGCGGTGGACTCATGTCATATATATATATATATATATATATATATATATATAGCCCTACACATTATCCCATTTGAGAAAAAAGTATAATCGAATTTCGGTCAGTATTAGACGGGTGCCCACCTACTATCGTTAGGAATATGGGTAGCAACAACGAGTAGCAGCTCCAGGTTGAAGAACCAGCTATAACGGCTGGGGGACCGACATATTGACCACATATCCCTAGTTGCCGGTTGATCGTAACCTCTGTGATTAACACATGTGGACAAGAGGTCAGCATCCGGATAGCAACCCAAGGGCTTTTGCAGGTCTGTCGAGCCATAGAGTAATATATATATATATATATATATATTGTTTGCTTTTTGTTGAAGGAATAGTGATCATGTACTGTTATTAGTCCCAGATGATAGCGAGGGAATACTAGAAGCGAACACATACTTTCCTGAATAAATTCCTCAATGTTTGTTCCTTATATGAAAAGTAGCGAAATCCAGTTAATAGAACTGAAATAAAAATATGTTTCGATTTATCTCTGTACTTTCATTTATTCCACAAATTATTACTCGAATAATTACTACATGAAAATGTTTAAATACATTATAATTGGAAAATCTTTTATATATTATTTAAGATACAATGAATTTACTATTTTTTCCACTATTAGAATTATCGTGGAAAATATTGTGCACAACACTAAGATAATGAACATAGGAGCGGCTTGAATCAGTGTAACGCTTACGAAGTCATTATCCAGCTTTGTTTCTTCTATTTTATATTTATGCCCAAGCATCTTCAACAAACCACCTTGCCGCATCGAGAGAAACCTGAAATCGTTATTTTACATTATGAACATTGACAATTAGGTCTTATAAATGAGTTGAAATTATTTTCTTGACGGATTTGCTACGCATATAATTACATTAAACTTTTGTAACATAAAAAAATTATTTCAGATTATGTCGAATTATGCCAGTTTAAATGTTAACATAAATATACGTATTCAATTACCGATAGAGTAGTAGTAAGACTTTATTAGACTAAAAATAAGATACATACAATGTTATTAACAAATATGGGTCGAACGGGCAGCAAGCCGTATGTGCAGTTAACAGTCCGTTTCAATAAAAGTGTGTAGTAATAAAAAATATAAAGAAAGAAAAAACACAATATAAAACAGTACATTTTATTACAATAATACCAGTTCAATCCCTGGCCAGAACAAATTTCATGGATGAAAGTCTTTCGGGGACTTCTCGATGCCTCTAAGACCAATGTCGGTAAATTTCTAAGGCCTGCATATCTCCGAACACATTTGTTAATCATAATCGTCCTCTTAACGTATATTCTACTTGTTTTGTATGAATGTATGAGATAATGTTATGTGCAGTGCAAAAAGTTAGCGAAATTTCGGAATTGGCTCTGGCGTTGAACTGATCACTGATCGGAGGAGGCTACGCATGTCCTTTTGTGTTGTCAATAAAGTGCATGTCACTCACAGTTAAAAATTCTTTCCTGGCAGGATACACCTCTTGTAAGACCTAAGAATGTGAGACTCGTAAAATTACTTGTAAATTTCAGGATAAACTAAGGAAGTCTAAGTATTAGCACACATGTTGATGACTGTGAAGATGTAATTAATCAGTGATTAATTACATTTAATGGAAAAATATACAAATTGTATGAATTCCCTCGCTCTTCATCATCATCTCTGGACTTTTGATGGGTTTTAAGCGCATTGTCAACAGCTTTCCTCTTTGTCTAAAACTAATTTATTCCAGCCTCTGACTGCCGATTTGTAGATCCTTAGCATCCCTTCATTTTACCAGGTTTTAACATGGGTCATATGTTCCAATAGTCGACCGCAGTGGGCTAGTGGTTATGTTCCTTGCCTCTGGTTCAGAGGAACGTGGGTTCAAGCCCGGCCGTGGTCGATGGATTTTTACAATGGAAAAATCGAAGGAGCATGTCGTCCGGGAGGGAATTTTAGCCGTGGATCCCAAATCTGAAGATTATCAGGCTCGTAAAAGAACCGCAAGCCTGAATAAAAAAGTCCTCTTTTCAAAATGTAATCGACCTTCATCCATCCAAGTAATACCTTAGTTGCCTACTAGATGTTTTCTTGAGACGATGTACTAACCACATCTGTAGGTAAATAAGCTTAACTAAATTAACTCCAAAAAACAAGGCAGGATAAAATAAGAAATGAATTCCTTTGGAGAGAAATGAATGCCACCACATCTGTTGTTAAGAGG
>JASPKZ010008779.1:170000-271398 GCA_030220185.1 Diploptera punctata
CTTATTACTACCGCTAATTCCAATGATTCTTAGCAGTAGTATCCACACCTAGTAGTTATGATGGAGAAAATAGTAGTCATACAAGAGTTAGTCACTGAATTCGAGACTATACACCATCCTGGTGAAGCACTATATTTTTGTTTGCTCTCGGTCCGTCATCCTCAATCTATCACGCAACTCTCAAGCAGACTGCAGGAGAACCATAGACTGCAGAAATAAATCAAATTTTGTATCGAATCGTACATGGGAACTAAAGTTCTAATTATTTACAGCCATGTTAATATACATGGCATAAAAAGTTAGCTAAGTTGGGAACAGCTCTCCTCTACCAAACCTGTTCTTCTTCACTGCAGTTACCCAAAACACTGATAAATTCTTGGAATATAAATTGGAATAAGCAAAACGTTCGGTTGGGAAAAAAATGGGATAGCCTCGTTACTCAAGGTGCCATAAATCCAAAACTTCTCTGAGTAATTTTTGTAGGCGCATTTAGAATAAAACAGGTCACCAGCACCTCGCTTCACACTTCCACTGGATAAAAATACTGCAGAGTCCCAACTTTGCGGAAGTGAAGTCATGAACGCAGACCATCTTAAAGACTGATACCGTGATAACCTCTAGACCACTCCTATAAATTCGAAAGCCAGCAATATAATGAAGCCCATTTCTACTTGTCAGTGCGAATGGTTTCATCAGCAAAGTGTACACTTTGGCTACTAAGTATTTTGTAGAGGATAATTATGAATTGCATTGCTTTTATGGGGCTTAATGCTCATTCCTAGAACAACGATCATCAAAAGGGGTGTGCACTTAATAAGAATATGTTTAAAAGTGATTTAGTGTAACGCAAATTATATTGCTTTAAAAACTAAATTTAGAAAATACGGTTGATTACATCTTTAACTTTTCATGTCCATTTGAATTAGAGTGAATATGATTCAAAATCCAGTATTTTATTGTAGTTTATTTGTTATGGCCTACGTACATTTCTTATAGATCAATTTTTAAAAATACATTTACATTCTGCAGTTATCACTGTGGAATATTTGAATTCTATTTATTGGCAGATAACTCTTGTAGGTCCAAAAACTCTACTTTTTAATTGTAGAAACCTTCCACTTATGGTCTGAAGGTTCAAACTTTATTAGAGTGGATCCTTTAAAAAAAGTGGGTTTCATCCCTAATTACGTCTGAAGCCATTCCACGCCATTGTATAGCTCAATTAAATTTAATATTGGATTATTAATATAATTTTCCCATTTTGTGTTTAACATCGCTCTTTAGCAACTCATGTCATTTAGAGTCACAGTTCAAATCTGATCGTGAAATGAAGGAAAACTGTTGCTCGGAAAACTCTTACTTCAAACTTTAGATTATTTTGCTTGTCTTAAATCTACGTCTCGGCTTCCATGGCTTTCCTTTACTTCCTCTCACAGTTTTCACTCATCTGCCCCATACCTAGCTTGAAGGTGTTAACTTAGCAATAGCGAACGTTCCAATCACTAGTCCATTGGGAATGACTGTATTATAACTGTCAGATATAATCAACATCCATCCATCCATCCATCCACAGTAATTCTGCCCGAAGGCAGGTCCTTCACTGCAATCATAGCATTTTCATGCTATGCTTGCAGCTTTACTAGGGAATTGTGTAGGTGTGGTAGATTCCCGTTGCTTTCCACACCGGTGAAGGATGATGATGATAATGATAATGGTAAGTAAGGATGATAATGATAAGAATGATGACCATATGATTTACCGTTTGGGCCTTAAAGTTTTCCTGACATTTGTCTTACAGGTGAGGAAAAACCCCGAAAAAAAACCTCACCCAGAAAAACTGCCCCGACCGGGGATCGAACCCGTGCCCGCTGCGTGACAAGGCAGCACGCTATCTCGAGACCACAGCGGTGGACATAATCAATATAGTCAACTGATATACGCAGGTATTGTTGAAAGGAATCCCTAATGTTACACTGGATTTGCCACGTATTCACAGAATAGTAAAAAAAATAAACTTACCTTAAAAAAATTCAGTTCTCCGCTCTTTCCCTCTACCTCAACGTCATATGAGCCATCATCTAAAAATTCTTGAAAGTTGTTGAATGGTAAATTGTGCTTGACATTTACAATGTGTGCTATCAAGGAAGCAGAATAACACGTCAGTATGACGACTGCTATCATATGAACACAGAGAATAATTATTCTTGCACTGAGTAATTTATGGCGTGTATCCTCTCCTGAAATAAATGTATGGTAACAACTTACTTTTTTCCCATTCACTCTTTAATAAAAATAATAAAAAATAAATTAATAATAATAATAATAATAATAATAATAATAATAATAATGTTGAGTGATTCCGGGTTCTGTGGCCGTGGTCCATAGTTGGTGTTGATACCAGACGTTTCGCCCTCAACTGCGGAGGGCATCTTCAGTGGCGAGTGCTTCTAGGCGTGTTTCCTGGTCGGAAGCTCTACTTAGAGTGAACGCTGCGGGTGTTGTATTGATATCAATACAACACCCGCAGCGTTCACTCTAAGTAGAGCTTCCGACCAGGAAACACGCCTAGAAGCACTCGCCACTGAAGATGCCCTCCGCAGTTGAGGGCGAAACGTCTGGTATCAACACCAACTATGGACCACGGCCACAGAACCCGGAATCACTCAACATTATGATTACCGGCCGTGAAAGCCTGCATTCAGCTAATAATAATAATAATAATAATAATAATAATACTTATTTGTGCAAGATACACCCACCTAATCACAAAGCAAAGCGCCTGTAAACTAAAAAGAGTGAGCCGACTATAATCGATGCTTGTATCGACTGTTCAGCTAGTGTGCAGTCTCTCACCAAAGACTAAAGATAGGAAAGTAAGCAAGTTTCACGTACATGCCACAAGCGGCGCTAGTGTAGAACTAACCCGCTGATATATAATATATTGTTGTGGTACTAATATAAAATTCAGCATCGTCTGGTAGTATAATTATGAATTAGTAGATATAATAGAAATAGTTAACTTGTACATTCCCTAGGGAAGCAAAAAAAAAAACCAATTAGCCTTCTTGTTTACCTTTTCTTTGGTAATTTTCACATCAGGGTAGAACAGTTCTTATCACTAATTTTGCCAGTAGTGTTTTAGTGCTAATTCAGATGGTTCCGAAATATTTCGGGTTTGACAAATGACGGAAGTGGTTATATTTTGCC
Source organism: Diploptera punctata (assembly GCA_030220185.1). Taxonomy (NCBI): domain Eukaryota; kingdom Metazoa; phylum Arthropoda; class Insecta; order Blattodea; family Blaberidae; genus Diploptera; species Diploptera punctata. The sequence continues at coordinate 173,208 of JASPKZ010008779.1, forward strand.
GATTTTGGTAAGTAAGTGTTAGAATGAGACAAAATAATTTACCACTATGTACAACAAATATATAAACAATACACAGTAATACATAATAATTAATTGTTTGTTCAGGTGTCGCATAGAAAAATAATCACTTCGACCAGCATATCAGTGGAGGGGAGTTATAAAGTGAAGATTGTCCTGTATTTTTATAATTATTGTAGTGTGATAGATACAGATAGATTTTAGGTGCATAAACTTGTAGCTTTAGTTGCACAAAATTGTATTTTTCGGTGGCTAAATTGCCTTTTTTACTACCTATTTTGATATTTTAGAGACCTTTTGGTGCCTAAAAGTTACTTTTGAAGGCCTAAAAATTCGATATCTAGTGATCAGCTCAATTGTAGGACCACTTCTAAGAAAATGCGAACATTTAAGACAATATACACCAATTACCCAAACATTATACTAAATAACACGAATATAATATGGATGATCATATCCTGTTCAGGGATATTTGGGCTTTAAATTTTGCTCACATGTTTCTTACAAATGAGGAGAAAACCGAATGAAAACCTCACACACAAGATAACTTGTCCCCACGTAGGATCGTACCTGGGCCCCAGATACGAAAAATACAATATGTTGTCATCATGACATCTAACAGCGTTTTAAACTAAGAAATAATATGTACAGTTTAGTGTTCTTTGTATAGGGGTTTTCATATCTAGAAAATACAGTGCGATCAGATAGCATTGAACAGCAGACGCGGGGTTTGTGCTGTGCGGTGACGAAGGCTTACACGTGCAGGCTCAGCAGTATACAAGCACATCCCACGCGTTCACAGTCGCAGTCAGATCGTTTGCTTCGAGTGGATAAGATGCTCGCTCGCTTTTCCTTGTGTACAGAACGGCGTGTGTATAAGTTATTTCAATTTTAAAATTTGTATCTTATAAAACAGGCATGTATAAATGTAAACTGAATGACGTGTGTATAAGTGTAAAGTGTAAACTGTATAATGGCTAATAATTTTTCTGCTGAACAACGTGTAATTATTTATGGTCAATATTTGTTAACTCAGTCTGCCAGCCAAGTACGAAGACTTTTTGAAACACGATTCCCGGTTGTAAAAATTCCGTCACGTTCAACAATCCATAATATGTACAACAAATTTTATAAAGAGGTGTCAAAAATGTTTGGACAACGAAGGTGAACAGTTCCAGCACCTGCTTCAATAAAGTTAGTAAGTACGACAATTTGTAAAATAGTTACGAAAATGTGTGTGGTTGTATCACCGCGATCCTACGCTGTCCGTTCTCCGCCGCGAGTGCGTCAGCAATGTATAGTGAAATCCCCGCGTCTTCTGTCCACTGCTATACTGATCACACTGTAGTAATGCTCTTATGGGAATGTTGTTGCCATTTGACGTCACAGACAATGTGACGGAGATGGAAATTTGTCTCCCTCTTCTCCTTATAGCATAAGTACAACATTGACATAAGTTTACGACACAATTATATTCACTAAGGAACTAAAATTCAAAATTTGATCACTCTAATGTGGTTACTAAAGAACGACATTAACATTGGAATTTTATACATTGTGACCACAGAAACGCTAACAGATTCATAACATTATCGCTGAGTAAACCACACGTGATTGCGTACTCTTTTTTGTCACGCCTGTTCGTGACAAAACAAGTTTCGTTGCAACTTGTTAGCCGCTGTTCCAATAGTTGAGTTCACTCTCTAACTTTATTAAATTATTATGTGATAATAACTATACGTTCCATTATGGTATTTTTTCGTAAATCGATCACCCTCTTCCTTGGCAAAGTTATAAATGAAACTAATTAACTTAATTGTTTATTTAAAATGAATTTACTAATAAATCAATCTCACATAAAAAGAATTGCTCCACAAGAGCGATGCTGTTTCCTAGACATGAAAAAATCCTATAGTAAGCCTACACAACAAACAAGTTTGAGTATTGTACTTTTTTCCAAGTAATATCTGTATTGCCGTTAATGATTTTACAATTCCCTACTTCAGGAAATTACACACAACAACAAATTTGAACTTTTTGTCGCTCGCAGAAATGAAAATAGGTGATTTTAGTTAATTGGTATGCGCTGATGTCGAATTTGAAGTCCGTTTTTCTCTATCACCTTACAGTTTTTTTGCGAGGACGTGTTGAAAGTTTTTCGTTATATTTCGCATATTACTGCACTTAGTTTCAATTTTTTTTGCAATAATATTGCTAGAAGCAATTGATCTATGTAAAATCAAATCATATAAGATCCAAAAAGTTAAGACTTTTTTTCTAAGAAGGATAAATAAGTAGTTACGTTACAACATATGCTTAAATTGTAGCAAAAATCTCACCTTTCAAAACTTCTTCCTGGATGACTTACGCCGATAAGATGACTCCGAAACGTCTGTGATAAGTTGCCAGCAGTAATCAACAAGCATATTGGTCACTGATTTTCCTTTATAACGCCTTTCCATTTCTAAAATGTCTTCGTGGAACCTTTCGCCATGTTCATCACTGATGTCACCCAAGTTCGGTGAAGAATCACTATGTTTAACAGGTCGCATTCCTGACTGCAAATTTGGATACTGAAGAGAATGCTTATTTTTTTAAGTAAAACAAGATATATTGACCATGCAAAAATAAGTCAGTGATGTGGTCCGTAGGTTCCCTCCACAACATTGGAATGGCAAATGGCATGCACGAATACGAACCTTTTAACCACCCTATTAAAATCCTTTAGCAGTTTGTACAGCAAAGATTTGGGGCCCAATATTTATCAGTATCTCCAAATTTACTATAGTTCCCGAAATATAAATTGTATGCATTTATAACTAGTTCTGCGTTGAGATTTTGTACAATACTCTCCACATGCGTAACAGAATAAATTAGGAGAATTCTTACAGCGGCGAGACATTGCAAAATTATTCCGATTGAGGGTCTTTCCACTTTTCAGCGGTTGCCCTTTTACCAGCCGGCTGCTGGCCCTTCACATCCACATGTGTCAATCACAGAGGTAGATGATCAACAGCCAGTGTAGGGGTGACATGTGGTTAGCATGTCGAGTCCCCCAGCCGTTATAGCTGGTTCCTCAACCTGGAGCCGCTACTTATTGTAGCTACCCAATTGCCTCACGATGCTGGGTGGGCACCGGTCCCATACTGGCCGAAATACCGTGAGAAAATTTCTTCCCCCATGGAGACTCGAACCAGCGCAAGTCCCGTAGCTCTGCGCCAAGGCTTCCCACCTTAACCGCTCGGCTACGGCGCGGGACTGCAAAATTATAAAAACACTAAAACTTACGCATTAAAATATATTATAGTAGATTGTTTTAATTCAATTTATTTATAATGATGCACAATAATGCATATATCGACACTCCACAATCACAATGATGTAATGTAAGACGAACTGCACAGAACGAGGTATTACAAGCCATTACTTCACGTATTTGACAGTGGCAATCAGTAAATGTTGTATACCTGTGTGTTCCTGAGGGTTTAACAATCCCTAAGAGTAATAAAACTGCGCAAAAGAAAAATAAGGGTGACCAGTTTGAGACACAATAGCGCCTGCGACTCTCACGGATACAATCACTTCTGCTAAAGGTTGTCGTCGAAATATCTGACTCCGGTTAGGTGATTGGAAAAAACTAATATCGTTTTCGTCTTCCGCGAGTCCGAATACATAGTTATTGATACATTTCGAGCCTGCGAGTAATTCTTTGTTGTTGTGTGTTATTAGTTGATTTTTTTTCTTTGTAATCTAACAGAGTTCATCTCTTCAGGTCCATAGGACGTCCTACATAACTGACGCATTAAGATCACGTCAATATGTCACCGGAGACATAGGGTTCTTTATATCAAAACAGCCTAGAATTTTTTGAAAAACCTGTAAAAGATTATCGGTTGAGTTTCTGTTTCATTCTGTTTTGTTCATATAATGAAGTACAAAATACACGTTGAAAGGAGAATAATTACATATACAAAAAGAGAAAACCAATTTACCTTGGTTGCATAGTATTCCAGTCACTTTTGAAATCGATGTCGCTAGTGAAAAAATAAACTTTTTATCGCTTGAAAAAACGATGATTGTAATAAATAAAAATATTGTCAGTAAAACTGCTGACGGTGCGATACAGATCCAGATATCCAAGGACAGTGGTGTCAGTAGAATTGTCCAAGACACTTCAGAATGTCTAATTTCGTTTATATGAAGACTAAATCTGTGAAAGACAAATCAATCATAAAATCATAATAATAATAATAATAATAATAATAATAATAATAATAATAATACCATAATAATATTGCCGGAATAATAATAACAAGGAAGAATATATAACCCCTACTCCCTTATTGTCATTCTTTTATTAATTTCTTGATATATAGTTTATATCTGAAATGTATTTTGATTTAAGCTAATGACTTTCCCAAAGCCTTTGGATTCTATAAATAAATAATGGTAATAATAATAATGTATTAATAATGATAATGAAAATATTAATGATCATAATGATTATGATAATAAAATATTATATTATATGATAAGTATTATGATACTAATAATAATATTCTATAACCCGAAGTGACATACAACTTGGGAGAACTCATGCAGAGAAACAATTACCATGACACTACAGAATTGACTATAACTGGATACTAAAACAAGAGCACCACGTGGATACCATGGAAACACTATCAAGACACATATATTTAAGCGTTTAGCCCCTGTCACAAATATATTAGCAGTTATAGTAGAATTATTTATTTTTAAGAGCTTCAAATAGCAATAGCATAGTAAAAAAAAAATATCCGACTATAGGCCATAGGAGACGCTTCGGGTAGTTGGAAGTTAAGGCTCGCATTTTGTTTCTCGACAATCGGCTTTTGATATCAGTCGGGTTGTTCTGGGAGTAAAGGTGGCCGTTACGCAGTGCTGACAACCCGGCTAGTCATATATACGTACACAAACAGAGAAACGTACTTTGAATGTAGTGGGTATTTTCCACATAATTGCTCTCTGTCGTATTCGTATTGTTACGCGTAGCGATGACGTTGGAACGGGTCAAATGTCTTCAATTAATTTCACTCTAGTTTCTACACAAAAATCAATATTTGCTTTATTTCATATACAGTTATTCACTCTAAAAGTATAAATGATTTGCTGCTCTGAGTCTTATATAAATACTAAATATTTTCATAGTATCTTATTTACACTCGTAGGCGTCTTCTATTATAACACTTTCTTCACTGGTCGTCTTCTGACACACGACTGGCTCTCGCGACTGACTGGACAGACTCTCCGATCTCTTTTACATGCAAGGAGAACTATCTGCAAGACCAATATGGGCCCTTCTCAAATAGAAACTGGAGAGGTCAATCCTTCTAGAATCGAATTGCAGACACATCTGGAAGTTGCCAGCGTGCCCCACCGACTCATGAGTCATCAGCGTGCCCCACCTACTCATGAGTCGCCAGCGTACCCCACCTACTCATGAGTCACCAGCGTGCCGTACCTACTCATGAGTCACCAGCGTGCCCTACCTACTCATGAGTCACCGGCGTGCCCATCGACTCATGAGTCACAAATGTGCCCCACTGACTCATGAGTTACCAGCGTGCCCCACTGACTCATGAGACACCAGCGTGCCCCACTGACTCATGAGACACCAGCGTGCATCTCCGACTCATGAGACACCAGCGTGTATAACCGACTCATGAGACATCAGCGTGCATCACCGACTCATGAGTCACCAGCGTGCACCACCTACTCATGGGTTGCCAGCGTGCACCACCGACTCATGAGGCACCAGCGTGCATAACCGATTCATGAGACACCAGCGGGCACCTCAGACTCATGAGACACCAGCGTGCACCATCTACTCATGAGTCACCAGCGTGCATAACCGACTAATGAGTCACCAGCGTGCACTATCGACTCATGAGTCACCAGCTCACGAATCCTCTTCTACCATATAAGGTGATATTTGATTCCTGCGCCGCACGCGTATTTCAGAAGTTAGCCCTGCAGTCCCTTACAGTAGGCGCTTGCATGATCGTAACTTTAAATAGCCTAATTACTCTCTAGGAGGTAGTTAAATTTGACGTTTAAACTGTACATATTGTACTTATTTCATATATCTAACTTGAAAATTAACAATCGGAGAAAATGTTTGCTGAACAAAGAAGTTGATAATTTTCTATAGTGAATTTTATGCTCTTTACATTTTCGTACATATGTGTGATTGCGCGCGCGCGTTTATATATATATATATATATATATATATATATATGTGTGTGTGTGTGTGTGTGTGTGTGTGTGTGGATGTGTGTATGTATGCATGCATGAATGAATATAAGTATGTATACATAAATACACTCCTGCATGCATACTTATAGCAGCTCTTATGAATAAAATATTAAACATTGAATAATAATATAAACTGATTTTAATCAGTGTTAAATTCTTACTTAGTCTCTTGTAGTGGAGAAATGAATGTCACTGCTCTCATCCTCTCTGGCGTCCACCAAAAATTCTCATTAGCTATATGCACTTTCTTCTTTATGATCATTCCAATGAGTCCGTTCCATGAGTCGTTGACTATCCGAGAACCATAAGCGCCGTCATAAGGTTTGTAATACCGAGATCTAGAACATGATTAGGAAATTTCAATTACTGGCAGATTGATATATTTTAATCTGTTATATAAGATTCTATTAAGGTCCTGATTATAACCTAAAACATTAACCCTGAATAATTTGTCCCTTTTGAAAGATAGCAAATTTAAAGCCACATTAGTCTACTTTCCTCTGAAATTACAAACGCATCCTATTATGCATTGCTGGTCTATTGTCATCCTAAATTCTCTAAAAATCCCAAATTATAATATATGTAAAACGGCAGATTTTCCAGTTACATAATAAGGATGCGATACATGTTATTTTCCTTTAAGATAGGAGAAAGGATTACGTGTATTTGAGAATAAATTGCTTATAGGATATCTTTGAATAAAAGTGAAAGAAGGTCAGACGTACGAATTGAGGAAATTGTAGAACAGCGAACTTCATGAAATTTATAGAAAATCAAATGTAATAATATGAATAGTTAAGATTCAAGGACTGCGATGGTCAGAACATGTGACACGAATAGGTAAAGGAAGGGTTCATGGAAACTTCTTGTTAGGAAACCAAAGGAAAAGTAGCGAATAGCTAGGCCAAAAATGACATGGAATTAAGGATGTCGTAAGTACAATACCGCATGAACTAAGATTCCTCCCTATTCTCAGTGAACTGAATGTTGCATATCACCAATATCCAAATCTCTAATAACAACCCGAATATTATCCTTATACAAAAGCATAGAACCGCTTCCTAATGAACTGTTATTTGCAGAATTTCCCAATAGAAATTTGATTAGCATTTCTAATATCACCCATTCGAGTTACATGATATAATCCTGATTCATTAGGATTCCAAGTAAGTAATTGACTTGCTGCTACAATCGAATCCGGAGTTCACGGCCCCTGTAAATTATGTTCTCAATATATCCCTATCCTGAGGTGAAGTTTTCCAATGATTCCCCTATAATTTACCTCCTTCAATTCATTGTTAATATTATTCTCGCATCTCAATGTTGGCCTTCCTACTAGGCGCTATCCCTCCCATTTCCCTACAAGATATTTCCGTGCCCCTCTTTCATTCTCCATTCGGGCTACGTGACCGCCCATCACAGTTAAGGGACAGATCTGTTATTATAACTTGTTTCCCAGAAGATTATAAAGCCCTCTGTAATTAAGTCTTCACCATTCAACTGTCTTTTCTTCTCCCTTATTCAAAAATGTTCCTAAGAACGTTATTCTCAAACGTAAGATGACAACAGTATCTGTAATGCATAATAGTGACTCTATACGTTTCCAGAGTTGAGTTTATGTTTATTTCTGCATGTCATTCTTGTATGTAATTATTGTTCCGAGGTATTTTAATTCACCCACTTATTCAAAATTTCCCTCATTTTAAAGATAGTGATGTAAATTATGGAGTCCTTTATTCTGAGGCTTCCCTACATGAATAAATATTTATCTTAGAGTCGTATTTTGAATACTTTCGGTTTGATTCTTCCCTTAATGTAAGATACACATGCCACATCCATGGAGTACCACAGGCAAAATTCTCGTTTTTTAAGTTGAAATGGATACTTAAGAAAGGCTATATCTCGATGTTTTCAATTTTTAGGACGGATAATAAAAACAACGGAATAATATAGAATGTCTAAAGGAAACTAATATTTTTCATAAGTAATGCCACGAGTGATTTCCAAATTATCGATAAATTCACGACTCACGAAGTGAGGAGTGAATTTATCTAGAGAATTTGGAAATCAAGAGTGGCATTTGTTAGGACTATTTAACGAATAAAATTAAGCTGTTTACTCACAAATCATTATTTAACTATAGTTATTTTAAAATATTTATATATTTAATATAAACGGCGATGTTTGAAAACAAATGAGAAACGATAGGTACGCTTCATCTGCTTCTTTTGTTTATCACTGCAACTAGATCATACTATTTATTGCCAAAGGAACGCAATATTTTAAGAATTCTCTCTAGTGGAGAAAAAATGAAACACATCAAACTGTATATTAATTAATTTCTGATGTCGTATGATGTAAATATGACAGTTATATTTTTCTGGATTATTACCTGGGAAAAAATACATTTAAGAAAGTGCAAACAGTGGTTTCTTTTTTGGTGGTATAATAAATTGCTACAAATGTTTTTATATTAACTCCTGCAAGCGCTATGTGTTAACAACTATGCACTATATATACAATCTGGTAGCCGTATTTCTGATAGGCTCAGTCACTGCAAAATAATGGTCAGACCTGTTCAGAATATTAAAAAGGCGGAGCTTTCTTTAATATGGTAAATTTAACACTGATAAATATTTCGTGAAACACGACTCTGATTGGTTGTAAAACAGAAATCATTGAAACGTGATTGGTCATTGACTCCCATTTGGGGCATGAGTTAAATAGTCATGTAGATTTACTCCAACCATTCTGCTTGACATTTCAGTCTCTTTTATATCAAACTAGCTAATACCCGGCATGCGATCCTACGCCTAAAATTAGTTGTATTTTATTTTTAGTTGAATAAGTAAAAAGAAAAATAATTGTAAATTATACCGTTATTATTTTAAATACCCGTACTGATTACCCGGCGTTGCCCAGCAATCTACTTATTCTGATCTTCTTGGCATCAATGAGCTGAAAGACAAAAATGGTCATTGTCAGCTATCCTTAAAAGATAAACATAATATGCTGTCGCGGACGTTTTAGAAGACTTTTTTAGATATTAAATTCAGTGCACATTGATTTGTTGTATTTATTATGGTTTAGCTAGCGTAAGCCATTTAAGTGTCCAAAAAGCTGCTTTTTTAGTGCATTGATGCCCTTTCTTTAGCTCCGCCCATATAGTACTTAGGGTAATATGTTATATACGTTAATTGTCCCAGAATAAATTCCCTAAATATTGGGAAAAGAAACCTCATTCAAATCGGTCAAGTAGTTTTTGAGACCATAAAGGACAGACCGACTTACACTCATTTTTATATATAAACATCTTTGTTCAGAGAACTCATTTATGCAATATAATACGTAAATTTTGTAGATATATCCTATTGGTTTTAACCGATTCAGTTCTCTAAAAAACGATAATTTTTCAAATTACTGAAATTAGTTTTCGATACAGAAATACTCTATGATGTGATATTTTATCTAATTTAAAATTTAAAATATTTAGCCTATAGTTTTAAATATATGTTCAGTCTTATAGATTTAATTGTCTGTTAATCCTATTTTTATTTACTTTTTCTTTGTTTTTCCTTTTTAGGTAAGCGACCTGAGTTCAAGCTAAAGCGATATTTTGAAAAGGTATGTTTTTATGATGTTTTATTTAGTTTTATTTTTTTAATTCGTCTGTCATGACATTCAACTTTAATAGGTATATCATTAAAGGTACAGCCAAGCAATTAGTCAGCGATACCGTGGATGGTGACGGTAGCAAGTGCAAATCTAAATATGAGAATATGAGAGTCGCTGTCCGGGGGGGAGGGGAAAAAGGGAGAGAGAGAGAGTTGTGTCTGGACGATAATGTGTTTCTGCGACGCGGACAAATCATTTGACTTTATCTCTACACTATATTTACAATTAGAATTTAGCCTATAACTTATTTAATAGTTGATGTCTATTGTCATCTGACAGGCAGCTCAGCTGTGCTCCGTAAGTGAGCCAACCGTTACATATTACAGTGCGACTAACAGAATTAGGACTTCTGTCATTTCATCATTTGACAAATTGTGGTTTTGTGTTGTCATAGCAACACATTCAAGCTTGACTACTGTCAAGTCCTTGCGTGATCATAACTTACTCTTCTGGCCACAAATTCAAGCACCCATGCAATGTAATTTGAAACATTTTAAATTCTCCAAAATACACCCACGTAGTATTAGTTCATAATTTGTTCATTATTTGACCATGTACAACTCAAAATGACATCTATACGAAAACAAGTGTAACTATATTAGTATGGTTCAAATTCTTCCCTGTAGGGGCAGAGCGCCTAAATCTCTTAAAGGGAAATCAAAGGCTTACAAATATATATATATATATATATATATATATATATATATATATATATATATTATATATATATATATATAATTATAACATCCAAACAAAGAAGCTTCACTACTATAAAGTAAAAATTCTCTTTAATTTGGTTACTTGTTATAGCGGCTACCAGACGGCAGTGAGATTGAGTTCTCGCTCCCTCTTATAATAGAGAATATATATAATTAAAAATAAATGTTTGTACAAGGATTCTTGGATAGCGTAACTGGCAGCACACTGAAGTATCAAATCAGAGATCCGGGTTCAAATCCCCGTCCAAACATCAAATTTTCTTTTCATGTCATATGTATATATCCATCCATAGTAATTCTGCCCGAAGGCAGGTCCTTCACTGCAATCTTAGCATTTTCATGCTATGCTTGCAGCTTTACTAGGGAATTGTAGGTGTAGTAGCTTCCCGTTGCTTTCCACTATATATATATATATATATATATATATATATATATATATAGGCCTATATATATATATATATGATATGTGTGTGTGAGTGTGTCTTTTGCCTTGTAAACCCTTGTGTCTGTGAATGACACTTACGTGTTCTCCCTCTACAGGGGAGAAACTCAACCATACTAATTTAGTTACACTTGTTTTCGGATACATGTCATTGAGTGGTCCGGGCTCAACGTTCCGCCTCATAGTGACATCTAGGAAACCTAGGTAATACTAGGATGGGGAAATTCGGTAAATTTTGCTTATAAGCCTTTTTATTGAGGTTTAAGGCTTTTTTAAGAGGCTGAAAATCTTCAGAGTTGGAACCCACGGCTTAAAATCCCTCCTGGATGACTTTCACCTCGGATTTTTCAATCCTAGAAAATGCATCGGCCCCGACCGCGCTTGAAACCACGACCCTCGGAACCAGAGGCAAGGAGCATAACCACTAGTCGAGCGCGGCCAGTGTACATGTATTATATGTCAGGGTCAATTTCCGTTATCTATTTGATTGTACGTATGTAAAAATCGAGTCATGAGAAAACCCAAATAGCTTCGGGACTCACAAAATATTGAATGGGTGTAATTCCAATATTACGTTTCTTTAGAATTCAGTAAACAATCCTGTCTGTATGACCTATCGTTGATTATTTAACTCATGCCCCAAATGGGAGTCATTGACCAATCACATTTCAATGATTTTTTATTTACAACCAACCATAGTCGTGTTTCGCCTAGAATTTACCAACTAAAGTTTATCATAATAAAGAAAGCACCTCCTTTTTAACATTCTGAATAGGTCATAGCATTATTTTGCAGTGACCGACTCTCCAAGAAATCGGCTACCAGATTTTATATATAGTGCATGAATGTCAACACGTAGAGCATGCGGGAGTTAATATAAAAACATGTGTAGCAATTAATAATACCACCAAAAAAAACTACTGTTTGCACTTTCTTAAATGTATTTTTTCCCAGGTAATAACATTCCAGAAAAATATAATTATCATAGGACATCAGAAATGAATTAATATAGGCCTACAGTTTGATGTTTCATTTTTTTCTCCACTAGAGTGCATTCTTACAATATTGCGTTCCTTTGGCAATAAATAATATGATCTGGTTGCAGTGATGAAATAAAGAAGCAGATGAAGCATACCAATCGTTTCTCATTTTCAAACATCGCCGTTTACATAAAATATATAAATATTTTAAAATAACTATATTCAAACAATGATTTGTGAGTAAACAGCTTAATTTTATTCGTTTCATAGTCCTAACAAATGCCATTCTTGATTTCCAAATTCTCTAGATAAATTGGAAATCGCTCGTTGGCATTACTTATGATAAACGCATATCCTGTATAAGTTCTCGTTTATGTAATTTGTTTAGTTGTTCTCTATCATAGAGAGTGAGACTTACTTAAATTTCAATTTTTCTCCTAAGATAAACCAGATATCTTGATAGAAGCTTCCAGTTTCAACGCGACTTGCATGTTTTATTCTTGATAAATCATTCTGAAATAATATAAATATGTTAATACACTGCAATATTAGTCTACAGATCAGATATTGTACATTTTAATTATTTGGGTTGCAATTTTACTATAAACACAAAAAACTGAAAGAGAGACGAATATATTCTCGAAATTTCAAATTATATACATAAAACATTAATGAACAAAACAAGAAGAGATGCTAGATTTTAAATTTATAAAACGTTGGCAGTTTCCTGCGTTACTTCATGGGAGTGAAACTTGGGTATTGACCAACAAATTACAAAGTACAATACAATGCGATGAAGAGAAATTCATTAGAAGAACAAAAGGCTGCACAAGATTGGATCGGATAAAGAATGGATATATAAGATCTGAGTTAAATATGTATCCACTGAATAATAAAATCAAATAATATTCTTAATAAACAACTGACCGACATTGACAGTCTGGCCAATGTATATACGCTAAATGCCAAAAATAATTTAGTTGAGACAACAGGCCGTGACACCAATCAAGGGTAAAATGGTGGCAAGTACGAATTTATTGTTTTATATTGTTCCAAAAAGTTCAGTTCATTTAAAATGCAGTGATTTGTTTCGTATAATATATATTAACACTATCTTTTGAATATATTTTTGTATATACATTGTACGTAGTAGGCCTATACGTAATGGGAAACATAGATGTGAAATTCTGGGCAGGCGAGGTTAGGAGAGAACTCCAAAAGATTGGGATGGCTTTGGTATGGGATAAAGGGACTGAAAATCGCAAGAATGTGTGGAGAAAAATAATGAGGATGTACTTATACATAAACCAGCAAGATATTTTCACCGAAAAACGGGAAAACGCTCACTGTTTTTACAAAGAGACTTAAAACAAGTTTTGGGAAGAGAATCTTATATAATCAATCTAGGATTTAATGAGAGATCAGGGCTTGCTTGTTTAGGGCTAGGGGCATAGAAATTTCTAAAAATTAGCGACATGCACGATATACGAATATGCCCAATGTGCGGGAGCTTTGAAGACGAGATACATATATTAGGAAAATGTAAGGATTTAGTATATTGGAGACGTCAGTTATTACCGGAAAGATTTCAAAATTCAAATCGTGAAAGATTGACATGCTACGTGTTAATGGTAAATTCTGAAAATTGGATAAACTTGGATAAATTTCTGGACAAAACGCGAAAATAAGAACAACACTCATTCATGAATAAATAAATGTTATCAAAATGGAACATCAGTAATTCTTAATAATTCTATATAACTTAATTAATGTATAATGTTATTGTATTATTATGTAATTGTAATATTATTGTTTCTTTTTGTTTTACGTTATATTATTACCAAACATTGTTTTATTGTGCGATCCATATTTGTAAATAACAATTGTACATATCTTAGTTTTAGTCAAAGTCCTACTACATTCACCTCCTCATTCTCTCTATAACAGCTTGACAAAAATGAATGACGATCTCATATCCATCTTTAACTGGTCTTCAAGTATCGGTCTAAATCTAAATCCTAACAAGTCACAAGTAATTCTAATGGGACAACAAAGACTGCTTACAACCTTTGACATATCTACACTACCAAACATTACTATAAATAATATAATTATCCCTTATTCTTCTTCAGTAATAGATCTTGGACTACATCTAGACGCAAATTTAACCTGGCAAACACAAGTGAAACACATATGTAAAAAGACTTTCTCCATCTTACATTATCTTAGACGTTTAAAGAATTTTCTCCCAGTTTCGTTAAAACAAATCCTTGTGCAAAATCTTGTGTTACCACACTTCGATTATTGTGACATTATATATAATGATCTAAACTAAGACTTGTCGCAGAGACTGCAGCGTGTTCATAATGCTTGCGTTCGATTCATTTTCAATATCCGCCGTTATGACCATATTTCCGAACACTTTAATAACCTCTCTTGGCTCCGTCTTACTGACAGACGTAAATTGCACTCTCTTTCACTACTTTTCAAGCTTCTGAATTCCTACATCCCTACTTACCTGGCGTCTAGATTTGAGAAGTTATCCTCTTACCACAATATTGACACTAGATCACAAGATAGCAGTCTGCTAACAATTCCTCTTCATAGCACTTCCTCCTATTCTACTTCCTTCACAGTAGCCTCTGCCCGCTCCTGGAATCTCCTTCCTCAAGATATCAGGGGTTGCCGCACACTTGGTACCTTTAAGTCACGCTTATACAATTACCTGTTGTCTAATAATTAATTTTTCTCTATTTATTTAATTTTATACTATGTAATTAATCTTTTCCTGTTTTTTATATATATTGTACATATATATTTAATTCGTTAAATTTAGAGTAAATCAAAATACATTATAAATATTAATTGTATTGTATTCATAACTTGTAATCGTTTATATATATATATATATATATATATTAGATTTAAGACTATTTTTTGTTTGTATTTTTTTTAAACCTGGTTGAGTGGTAGACAAGGCCTTAAGGCCTTAACTCTGCCAGGTAAAATAAAGCTATTATTATTATTATTATTATTATTATTATTATTATTATTATTATTATTATTATTATTATTATTATTACTACCACCACTACTACTACTACTACTATATAAAGTGCAGTGGTTTTACTTCCCGCTCTAATTAGGTAATTTGTAATATTACAGTATAGTTAGTTAGTTATTTAGGAAATTGAAATTTATGAAATTGAACTTTCAATATAGTCGCCATTCCTGCAAGTATGACAGAACGCAAATCGTGAAAAAAACTCTACAATTTTAATTCTAATCCCTATAATAAAATGTTAAAATATTAAAATAATTACTTAACATATCAGTAGTCTTCAACTAAAATAGACATAGTTTTAACTTATTGACGAAGTTTTTTAATCGGAACTTCGTTTTAGTTGAGACGACTGATATATCAGGTACTTATTTTAATAGGCTACTTTAATGTTTTACTACACAACCTAAACGTTGATTTACAATGAATTTTAGACGTATTAACGGCTCAAGTTTAGATTGATTTACCCTTGATTTTTCAGTTTATTATTGTGAATTATAACTTTTCTTCTGTATTTAGTAACATTTTAAAATATTTTAAAATATTTAAAACAATATTTATAACTTTATTTTAGAATTTTTAAGTATGTATTCAAATACACATATTGTGATGGTGATTTGCTATTTTATCCAGAGAGTATATTATATAGTTGGAACCAGTGGGTTATCGATGGTTGCGATTATTAAGCAGTGAAAAAAAAAGGTGTTGCATGGGATCCACCTCTTAGAGTAATTGAATTAGGTTAAGTGCGAGTTACTTAGTTAGCTTTTAGGTTCATCACACTTTTTAATGTGTCTAAATACATAAAGCAAAAAAAGAACTATAATAATCGAAACAACGATAATAATCGATATGTAGTTCGATATTGAGTTATCGCTGGCGTATAAACTCTGGCGCATGTGTAATGTTGTTCTATAGGACTTTGAAAATATATCAGGTAAATTAAAGTGGAGAATCTCCGTATTAACCCCTAAAAATATCAATCCTGGACGCATGAGTACTCAATTTCCAAAAATAAATAAAATTAAAAAGCTAAAATTTGACACTCTGACAACGCTGGTAATATTTAGTACTTACATGCAGTGTACCAACATTCAGTACTATTCCTTGGAGTTCATTTCTTCTTTCATAAAATCCTGCGTGTGTAAAGTCACATTGAATGTCTTTAGTGCAGTTGCCGAATTGATAAGTTTGTAAAATTGTTGAATTAATTCGATAAACCTCAGTCAGAATCACGTGGTCATCTTCTGACTGGACCACCAAGAATTCACAGTCGAAAGGAATGTTAACATTCATGAATAAGGCTTCCAATTCAATATCAGCATCACAGAAAAGAAGCCAAGTAAATTTAGACATCGCCATATTTTTCGCCATCTACAACACAAAACATTGCTGACAATGAGGACATTTCATTTATTTTTATTAGTTAAATGAAGCGTCCCAAAATAGAAAAGTTATAAAATTATTTGAATAAAATCTAATATATAAAAATGTATGTTTGTTTGTTTGTTTGTTCATACTTCATGTGCAGTCATAGCGTTGATCCGATTGCGATGGGGCTTTTTGCAAAATGTTCAGGGGATTCCCGGGATGAACATAGGCTATAAGAGAGTTGTTATACTCTACTCCTACACCCTTAAAAATCGCCCTTTGTAGAGGAAAACTTGAAAAAAATAGCTCTTTGGACGCTTAAATGGCTTACGCTGCCTAAACCATAACAAATACACAACATTAATGTACACAGAATTGAACATCTCAAAACGCTCTACAAAGAAGTCCGCGACAGCATATGTTTTTCTCTTACGGATAACAAACAATAACCATTTTTGTCTTTCATTGATGCCAAGAATATCGAGACAAGTACGTAGATTCCTGTGCAAGGATAGCAGCACGTGGCGGGTATTCTTTTACGGATAACTCACAATAACGAATTTTGTCTTTCAGCTCATTTATGCCAAGAAGATCGGGATGAGTAGATTCCCGGACAACGCCGGGTAAACAGCACGGGGTATCTAAACATAATTACGATATAAATTTTTCCCCTTACTTATTTAACTAAACATAAAACACATTAATTTTCGTATTTCAGCTCATTTATGTCAAGAAGATCGAGATAAGTAGATTCCCGGGCAACGCCTGGTAATCAGCACGGGGTATCTAAAAAATATAAATTTATAGTTATTTTTTCTTTGACTTGTTCAACTAAACATAAAAGCACATTAATTTTCATTTATTTAGACGAAGCAGCGCACGCCGGGTATAGCTAGTATGTATACAATAATTTACTACTAGTGTAAAAAAACCTGCGAACAAATTATATTTGCTGCTTCACATATTTTACAATATCGTATTTCTAAATTCTAGAAACTCACTGGCTCTATCGAACCCTTAGGTTCATGGCTGCGCGGACATAAGCTCTCCATACATGCCTATCCTGAGCTAACGTTTTCCACTCATCCAATGTATAATCTGCTTCCCTGAAATCATGGTTTATGTTAATCTCCCATCTCATTCTTGGTCTCCTTACTGGCCGCTTTTATTCTGGTTTTCCTACAATAATCTTCCGTGCACCCTCTAATTTCCTATTCGTGCCACAAGTCCTGCTCATCGCAGTCTACGAGACATAACTGCTCTTATTATATCTGACTTCCTATGAAGACTTGTAACTCACTGTTATATAGTTTTCTCCATTCACCTGTTTGTTCATCTCTCTTTGGTCCAAAGATGTTTCTACGGACTTTATTATCAAATACTCGTAATCTTCTTCTATCTCTCTCTCTCTCTCTCTCCTCTCTCTCCTCTCTCTCTCTCTCTCTCTCTCTCTCTCTCTCTATCTTCGGGTTTTTACAGCTGCTGCCGTCTTCCCGTGCCAAACCTCCAAAGCCTACGGTCTTGGCATCTTCGATGCTTAGCCCTCTAGCTTTCATTACTGTCTTCATGTTTTCCTTCCATGTTAAATTTGGTCTCCCTCTTTTCTTCTTTCTGTTCGGATGCCATTCATATAGTTGCTTCGGCCATCGCTCATCTTCCATTCTTAAAACATGTCCTAACCACTTTAATTCCTTCTCCTCAATTCTTTCAATTACCGGTATGCTTTCTTCTGCTTCCATTATGTTTCTAATTTCCTTATTTGTGACATGTTCTAATTTAGACTTTCTGGCACTTCTGCGTAATAATCCATTTCTAGAGTTATTAGTCTATTCTTGTAGTACTTATTGATTGTCCATACCTCACTTCCATACATTTCCACAGATTCCACCAATGTTTTACCAATATATTTTTTTGTGTCTTTCCAAATATGCTTATCCCACCATATGGAATTTAACGATGATATTATTTTGCTACTCAATTCAATTCTATGTTTTATGTTCTCTTTGCATATACCTTCAATGTTATCCATAATTATTCCGAAATATTTAGTTTGTTTCACTTGCTTTATATGGATTCCTTCTTCCAATATTAAATTTTCTCTTTCATTGCTATATATTGCCAGATATTCTGTTTTTTGGTAAATTTACTGAGAGACCCCATGATTGATATGTGTTTTTCTACCTTTTTATCATGAATTCCATATCAAATTTGTCTTGCGCTAAACCCAGTTGATCATCGGCAAATCGTAATCTTCTTTCCTCCCATAAAGTAAGAGTCCATGTTTCGCATCCATATAATATAAATGGTAGAATAATAGTTTTATATATTGTTAGTTTATCTTCTTTTAGAGGAGATGGGATGACAAGAGGCCCTGTAATCCATAATATCATGCATATTTAGAATTGATCTTATGTTTAATTTCTTTATGCATCTCATTATCTACGCCTACTAGTAAAACAAATAACTATGTCTTAAGATATCTCAATTCTGCATTCATCTACATTGATTCATATTCTCAGACAACTAAATATAGTTCATAACAACTGTATCCAGCTCCCTATAATCAAACCAAATAATATCTTCCCACTTACACCAATGCCTTTCTATTGGTATTTTTGTAAAGAATTTTCTAATAAAATGTTTTAAGCATTTCTATTATCGCCCATTCGAGCTACAATATCCGCCCAACTCAATCTCCTAGATTCCATAACCCTGGAAAGACAACGACTATATCCTCTTCATGGTGAAAGTTGTCCCCTTTTCTAGCAATGTAATTAAATAAATATAATTAAAACACATATTGTCTAATTTTATCAAATCATGAACCAGTCAATTCCAATAGTTTTTTACTGCAGTCGTGTAATACGTAGGACTACAAATACACAGTTCACCGCTATGGTCTTGATGTAGTGAGCTGCCTTGTCACGCAGCGGGCCCAGGTTCGATTCCCGGTTGGGACAGGCTCCTGGGTGAGGTTTTTTCGGGGTTTTTCCTCACCTGTAAGACAAATGTCACGAAGCTTAGGGCCCAATTTTCCCCGAAAATCATTCGGCCATCATCATCATCCTTATCATTATCATCATCATCCTTCACCGGTGTGGAAAGCAACGGGAAGCTACCACACCTATAATTCCCCAGTAAAGCTGCAAAACATAGTATGAAAATGCTATGATTACAGTAAAAGACCTGCCCTCGGGCAGAATTACTATGGATGTATGGAACAATACACAATCCTGGTTTGTATTTTAGTCATAATATTGAAATTGATACCGTTTATTATCCGTGTGATTAATGGCGTAGCCCATTGTCGATCCGTAGCCTCCCCTTTGTTAGGAGTTAATAGACCAAGTTAATTTAAGTTACCTTACTTGCCCAAAGATGTCATTGGTGGCATGCGGTCATCACACCAACTCAATGAGACAACTAGCAGGCAACTAAGGTATTACTAGGATGTATGAGATCGATAAATTTTGCTTAGAGGCATCTTTGCTAAGACTTAAGGATCTTTTACGAGCATAAAAATCTTCAGACTAGGGACCCACAGCTTAAAGTCCCTCCCGGAGGACGTGCTCTTTGGATTTTTTCATCCTAAAAAATCCACGACCGCGGCCGGGTTTGAACGCGCGACCATTGCGACCAGAAGTAATGTGCATAAAAATATTCTTTCCTCACTTAATTTAAGAGTCCATGATTCGCATCCATATAATATAACTGGTAGAATAATAGTTTTATATATTTTCTGTTTAACTTTTTTTGAAAGGAGTTGGGACGACAAGAATTTCTGTAATGCATAATAGCACGCATTTCCAGAATAGAACCTATATTTAATTTCTTTGTGCATCTCGTTCCTATCTGTAATTTTTGTTCCTATGTATTTGAATTCAGCTACTTCCTCAAAATTTCCCTACTTTTTCATTTGCTAGCCATTTTCATTATATAATGTATTTCTATGTGTAACCATATATTTAATTTTATTGATATTTACTTCCAGTCTCAATTCCTTAGTGTTACTCAATAGTGTGTGCGTGTTGGCCTTTAGTATCTCTTCGCTATCGCCCAATAGTACTGCATCATCATACGTAATGTCCCGAGTGATTACCAAACAATCGGTAAATTCACGAGTCGCGAATTTTTTCTAGAGGATTTAAAAATCAAGAGTGGCATTTATTAGGATTACTTATCGAATAAAATTCAGCTGTTTACTAAAAAATCATCATTTAAATATATTTACCGGTATTTTAAAATATTTATATATTTAATGTAAACGGCGATGTTTGAAAACAATTCAGAAATATGTGGTTATGTTTAATTTCTTTATTCCCTTTAACTTTATCATATTATTTATTGGCAAATAGAATCGGAGTATTGTAAGAATGCACCTTAGCGGAGAAGAAAATTAAGCTGATCAAACCGTATTTTATAACCAGATTATAAGTTTTAATTGTTTTTTTACTGAACAATTACTCATACACCATTATTTAAGAACACAATTATATAACATACATTTATCAAATGTGTAGTTCGAAGGAATGTGTTCATTATTTTCTATGTATTTGTTGGAGAGTCAGTCAATGCAAAGTAATGCTCTGACGTGTTCAGAATATTAAAAAAGAGGAGCTTTCTTTATCACAAAAGCAGGACCTGGTAAATGAATTCTATAAAGAGCGAGATGTAACACTCCTGTCATTGGTTATAAAACAAAATTCATTGGAACGTGATTGGTCAGTGACACCCATTTGGGGCATAAGTTAAATACACTAATGTTTTATTTCAGGTTAATCCCAACTCATAATTGCCCGATTTTGTTGTTTGACGAACTCGATCTTGCTTTTCTTATTCAAATGTTACATGTGGAGATGTACTGCGAAAAAAATTGCTACCGCTCGGAAGATTTTTTTAAACTTCTGCTTTCAGAAAAACGCTCATTATAATAGAAATAACTCGCTGATTTTCGGAGAACACCTCTTTAATTTTATTCCAGTGCCATATACCCAGCTTCGTTAAAAAAAAGAGTTAAAATTGCTACTGCTAAGGGGATTTTTAAATATTCAGAGTCACACACACTCTTAACCCATTCGCCTCAAAAGACGAGATAGACTCGCCGGCTATTAATTGACCTTCAACTCAAAAGACGAGGTACACTTGCTTCGTTATATATTTTGTAGTACTTTGTACATCCCTTGGCAGGGTAATATTTTGTTAACATTTATCAATAGTAGGGGAATGTGTTTTTTTCCTTCACCCTTATTGTGATCTCAAGTACCGTTATCTTTTGTTTGCTTTGAATGTTTGAAAATATACAATATACTTCACGGTAACTTAAATTCGGTTTCTGCGAAAGTGCATTTAGCATTTAAACCTGAAGCTAATGGGTTAATTATCGATTTTTCTGGTTAATGGACTCAATATCACTCTGTTATTATATCATGTAAAGGGAGGAAAGGAGATTAGGAGTATTTGAGAATAAAGTTTTTAGGAAAATGTTTGGACCAAAGAGAGATGAATAGACAGGTGAATGGAGAAAACTATATAACAGTGAGCTATATGATCTTTATGGGAAGCCAGATATGAGAAGAGTTAAGTTGCGCAGACTGCGATAGGCAGGACATGTGGCACGAATGGGGAATGAAAGATTGCATGGAGGCTTCTTGTAGGAAATCCAGAGGGGAAACGCCCAGTTGGTAGACCAAGAATGAGATGGGAGGATAATATTAACTATGATTTGAGGGAAATAGATTATACAGGGGATGATTGGAAAGCATTAGCTCAGGATAGGGATGTATGGAGAACTTATGTCCGCGCGGTTATGAATCTAAAGGTTCGATAGTGCCAGTGAGTTAGTTAGTTTAATATTACGAAAAAATGGCCGTTAGAACTTTACGATCACACACACACGCGCACACACACACACACACACACACACACACACACACACACACACACACACATATATATAATCACAGAAGTAGCACATTTTAAAATGAAAACGGACCACGACTCTCTGGCAAAACACCTTTACAAAATCAATGTTCTGCCTTCACCGAAATGCATTTTATGCAACCACCCTTATGAAGAAATGCATCTGAACAACTGTATAGCTCTCAAATATGAAGATTTTAAGACCGCAATGTACTGGAGAGCAAACCTGCTAATGACTTCAGTGTTAGATGCAGCACATTAGACAACAACAACAACAACAAATTAATTACTGTATGTACGTATGTATAAAATAATTTACCTCATCCAATGTTTGCTTTATTCTTTTAGTTCTGTAGGGAATTATTATCAAACTTCTTTCCTGAAATATCATATCACGTGAATCTAGTAAAATAGAATGTGGAATAACAGTTCCCGCAATGCTATTCTGCAGAATTTTCGTATATGCAGTGAACCATGCTCGTTCTTCTAGGTCTGCAAACAGATATTATTTTATTAGTTGTCTTTAATTAATGTTCCGTTTGACAATAATAGAACACCTTATTTTCTTTCCGATGTCTGTCTTTAGAAAATATTTTTTTATATACGAGCCTTAATCTGGAGAGCAAAACAGAAGTCTCCTGACAAACTTACGTAGGTTGTTCAGGGATATTGCCAGAGTGTTTAGATCATTGTAATCCACAGTCTACGGTAACTTCATCATCATCATCATCATCATAGTACATTCACGAATTTAGGTCATTTGTTGACCTGTTTCGGCCTCAAGAGAAACACCATCCAAAAGTATTTTGAGTGTACGTCCTGGTCTTCTTCTCTACGGTAACTTATTATAGGTTAATATGTTGATATATTAGACATGTATCATGTACAGCATAATTTAGCGCCACTAGATGAGCTGTCGTCTCGCATTGTAGCCGAGTGGTTAAGGTAGGATGCCTAGGCGCAGAACTACGGGACTTGGCTGGTTCGAGGAAGAGCTTTTCTCATGGAATTTCGGTCAGTATCGGACCGCTGCCCACCCAGGATCAATGTGCGTAGCTACAATAAGTAACGGCTCCAGGTTGATAAACCAGCTGTAACGGCTGGGAACCCGACCTGCTTTCACATTCACCCTTGCACTGGCTTGATGATCACTTCCTCTGTGATTAACACATGTGGATTTGAGGAGGAGCCGGCTGGTAGGCCAAGGTCCTTCTAGACCTGTCGCGCGATGGAGATGAGCTTCCGCACACGGTCCGCTGAAGTTTTGGACCGCGATTGGATGGTAATGATATACGATTATTACGTATCTCGTATTATTTCGTATTACGAGAAAAATATTCGACTGATCATCACCTGAAGGCGAGAAATAACCAAGTATATTTGAGAATAAATTGTTTAGCAGAAGGCGGTTCCTAGCGCAAGCGGTTAGAAGCTCGCCTCTCAGTGTTGGAGTCTCGGTCACTCCATGTGGGTTTCGTGGTGGTCGAAACGGAGCTTAGGCAGGTTTTTCTCGGGATTTCTCCCGTTTTCCCCAGCTACAATTTCATTCTATCATTTCTTCATACTAATTTAATCCGTTTCATTTCATTCATCTGCCCCTGTGATGGTGTGTCAGGCGTGTTCGGCCGGCACCCTTGTCATTCACAGACATATATATATATATGGGCTCATCTCATGTCATTCCTCGACCCGACCCTGAGTTCGACACGAGTTGAGGATATTTATTTATTTGTTTAGGATAATTTTTTAGGCCAAAGAAAGGTGAACGGACAGGTGAATGGAGAAAACTGCATACCAGTGAGCTACATGATCTTTAAGGAAAATAAGATGTAGTGACAACAATTAAGTATTGTAGAATGCGAAGAGCGGTATATGTATCACGAATGGAGGACGAAAAAGTGGCATTGAAACTTCTTGTAGGAAAGACAGAGGAAGGAGCCCAGTAGGTAAGCTAAGAATGAGATGGGGGTATAACATCCTGACTTGAGTGAGGTGAATTATACGAAGAGTAAGTGAAATTATTAGTTCACGATAGGGACGTATGACACCTTACATCCGCACGGAAATGAATCTTCGTGTTTGATAGTGCCAGTTAGTTATTTTATTATTACTTACCAGAAGGAGATTGAGTAATCTTTAATGTTTCTTTATATACCTCTTCCAAACTACAGTCCAGCCACTGATTCTCCGGCCCTGACGTTTTCACGACAGTGTTGCCGATATGGGTATCCAGTGGGAGGGGCCGCTTTACGTATGCGGTTAGTAGACATACAGCTGACAACATCTCAGCAATTTCAAACCTTACTAGCGCGCTACAGCTGTGTCAAGATCAGTGATTAGTTGTGGCAGACGTTCACTCCTACAACAACCATTTCCTTATTGGCAGTAGAGAGCGAGTTCTCCCTTTACCCTCGTATAACCTAAACGTCAGAGCCGGAGATCCAGCGGCTGGGGTATAACTTCCAGTCGTAATATAAACAAAGCAGATGTCTGATTGCATTTTCATATGTGGAATAATGATTTTACCTTTAAGCGTGTAAGAAAATGGATTTCGCTCTCTAACACTCGAAATAAAGGAAATATAATAATGAAAATATATATTATCTAACGTAAGTTTATATAAGATATATGGAAGGATCTTAAAATATATAATTACGATCTTAATATATTAAATAAGCGTGATTATATTCATACGCACGTGCAATGCAGAATATGTTGGGATTCACTTGTTTCAAAATGGCTGTAGAATTTCTTAAAACATTACAAAAGAAACCATTTGAAAAGCGGAAAGAAACAAATTATTTTGAATGCTTTCAAACAGTTTAGTGAGAAATACCCTGCGTTAGTCATTAAGGATATGGTGAAAATAACAGAAGAATTACAGGTAGTATCTATCTCTGGGAATATGCGACAGGCTTATTCTGAAGTAACAGCCGGCAGTCTGCAAATATGACAGACTTGCAGTAATGCGGATTTTATCATATCTCAAGCCTCCATCTGGCATTATACCAAAAATAAAGAGTATGCATATCGGGTAGTTGTTATGTCTGTGACAATCGTTCCAATCTCCAATCCCTAATAGATAATTTTGTCGGTCCATCCAATCTCCTGTTTGTAGATGTTTCTCCTTCATGTATACATAAAATATTCCCTGACTACAGGTCCTTCAGGTTTACATTCCAAAACTCATTTTGATAGCCGATCCTCTTCCATTCGCTGGAAATGTCCGTGCCATCTTAATTGCCGAGTTTTAATTTCAATCTTCATTTTCTCTTTATAACTGAATTTCTAATTTTTTCTCCTCTTGTAATTCTTGTTGCACTTCGTATTTCAGTTGCCAAAATATACTTATTTGTTTTTGTTGTTAATGGCCAAAGTTCTGCTCCATAACTAATAATGCTTTTAACAATTGTGTGATATATATTAATTTTATTTATATTATTTATATTTGTATCCCACAATATTTCATTGAGGCAAGCAATTGCAAAATTTCCTTTATTATTTCTTCTTCTTATTTCCTCTTCATAACTTACATTTTTATTTATTTTAATTCCAAAATATGAGAACTCATCAGAAGATTTTATTGTTTCTCCAGTCTCCAAAATTAAATTTTGTTCTGGTTCACCAATTTATAAATATTTTGTTTTCTTCATGTTCAAAATGAATTCCGATTTATTATATTCTTTTATTAATTTTTTATAGTCACATATTCTAAATCTTCATAATCTTGTTCAATTAATATTCAATCATGTGCAAAATGTAAGCTGTATAAAGTTTTATTGTTTGCAATAGGAATTCTCATGCTTGAATATTTTCTCCTCCAATTCTTCAAACTTTCACGTACATATATTTTAAACAGAGTCGGTGATAAACAACCTTGACGTGGAACTTTATTTACCGTAAAACCATGTGACAATTTACTACTAATTTTAATTTTGCAATTATTATATAGGCCTAAATCTGTATAGCTTTAATAATTACAGTCTTAATTCCATATGTGTTAATATCATCCATAGTTTTTCTATAGGGACGTTTTTGTATGTTTTTTCAAGATCTACTTATAGTAAATTCAAAGGTTGTCCATATTGTATTTACTTTTATATTACCTGGGTAATGCAAAATAAACTGGCGATTGTGGAACGGCCGGCTGTAAAATCCTGACTGTTCCTCTAATTCCATGTCACTATAGTTTTTTTTCAACTAATATTTTAGTATACGTCCGTAGAGCCTTCTCATAGTATTTGTAACTGTTATACCTCGATAATTTTCACATTGGTCTTTTTTTATGGATTATCGAAATGTATCATAGTTTCCATTCTTCAGGAACTATTTCACCATTCATAAATGTTGTAGATAATTTTATCAATCGTTCAAATAGATGGTCGGATCCATGTTTTAATAGTTCAGCTTGTGTTCCTCCTGGACCACTTATATTTTTTAATGATTGAATATTAATTTTAATATACTCTATGTCCAATTGTATAGCGATGTTCATCTTCATTTATTTATTGAATATTTCGAATGTCATCTAATTTAAATATCCTGTTTTCTGATAATAATGTTTTAAAATAATTTTCCCATTCAATCATAGATATTATGTGAACATATGTTTGTCCACTTCTTTTATTTATATATATTTTTTTAATTCTCCAAGATTCAGTACTTTGTTTTCCTCCAATACATGTTTAATTTTTTTAAGAATTTTCTTCCCAGCTCTGATTTTTAGCCTCCGTAATTCTCTAACTCTTGCTTGAGCTTCTTTATATTGCGTTTTGTCTTTCAGTATTATTAGTATTCAACCACATTCAATATTTTTCTTTTTTGTTTGCTAAATTATTTTGCTAAGTCCTCATTCCAAAAATATTTGAATATATTTTCCTTCTCCATTTGCTTCTCTGAAAGTTTATTTTGCCGCCTGATGAATATTTTTTTATTTACATAGTTGTATTCTTCCTGAGCATTGTCAAATGTAGAGATTAGTAACTGATCGTCTAACATTTTCTTATACATAAACGATGTGTTCTCATTCTCCAAACTATCCACGTTATATAGAGTTGTTGATAAGCCATGATAACTGTCCTCTTCATTTTAATTTTTAATTATCGTGTCATTTTTACTTTGGAATTCAATAAATAATGATTACTTCCGTATGATAATCTTTTACATACCCTTATATCCTGGATCTTTAAATCTGAATGCTTGTTAAATATTATAAAATGCATTATCGAGTTTATATTAAAAGTATCTTGGTGCCAAGTATACTTACAAATATTGAGGGTTCAATAAAAACGCAGTGGCTATATTTATTATTATTATTATTATTATTATTATTATTATTATTATTATTATTATTATTATATTATTATTATTATTATATAAGCGACTCCGTGGCGCAAGTAGTAAAATATTCGCCCCCCAATCTCTTGGTCCCGAGATTTCGTCTTGGTTACTCCATCAGAATGGAGTAGCTAGGACAAGTTTCTCAGTGATTGTCCCGTTTGCCTTTGCTAAAAATATTAGTTCCACCACTTCTTCGTACTCATGTCTTCTATTTTATTCTATTTCATAACATCTGTTCCTGTGATGATCCGAAGGGCTGGTGAACCAGCATCTTTTAATATTACAAACCTTTAATATATGAAGACTTAGGTCTCATTCCTTCCCTCGAATTAGCATTACGCTAGAAGCGGGTATAAACAATTATATATATATATATATATATATATATATATATATATATACAGGCGTAAGTCAGTTAACCACCGCACATGGTTGCAAGGGAAAAAAATATCAGATTGGTTGAAACTGGGGTTTGAATACGGAATCATCAGAATATAATCTCATACACTACCTAATAATACAATGGAGATAATTTTGAACAACTATAGGAAGAGCGTAAGAGGTTTATCTGTCTTATTAAAGATTATCACTTTGTACAAATTGTATCATATATGCCCTAGGTCTTACAAGGACACGACCTATCGAATGTTCAGAGATAAATGTTCCAATATTTATAGATGAGGTAGTAGGTAAAATCTACAAGCAAATACCCGTAAATTCATATAATCTTCGGTGCTAAACTTATCTTCTGGGTTGTGGTATATTGTATACAATTACTACCAACTATCAACAGGGCATTTGTTCTGCTCCTCACCATTATACTTTATATTCCGTCATCTACTGCAATGCGAACTTCCATCATCCGTCTGATGGAATCATACTTTGTTTAGAACACGCGTTCTCACAGTAGGCCTATATGCACATCAATTATTGGGATTACGTAGCCATAACATTTAAATGTCCCCAAAACCAAAAATCTAGAGAGTTATGTTCAGGTGAACAAGTAGACAAGTTACTGGCCCATTTGTTTCTTGCCAAAGTGCTCGGAGTACCCAACGTGCTGCTCTTGCGAAATAAGATGGTATTTCAGAAGAATTAATTCTAGAAACCACGTGTTTAATAAAAGCTTTATTGCAATAGAAAGCATTAATAATTAATGAAATTTGGTTAGAAACGTTTTGTTCTGTTTTGTCGAATACTACTATCTCTATAAAAATTGGAACCTATTTTTTAAGAACACACTGTATAGTCGAGCGTGAAAATGCTGAAAAATGTTGCTCAGAGGCCACTTTCTTCAGGATTTTACATGCCGTAAATCAACTACATGAGACCCAAGGCTTCAATTCGCTTCTGAATGTACCCATAATTCAGGATTTTTCACGCTTTGAAAAATCAACTGACTCTGGTAAGGTTTGAACTCGTCATCCGTAGAACCGCAGGCCTGCATTATAGCCATTAGCCCACCAAGGCCGACTGTATGAAAAGAAACATAAGTTCTTAGATTAAGGGAAAAAATACAACAGAATAAAAAGAAAACGAAATAGCCTTTACCACTACTTTACAAAATTTTACCCTATGTCAACTATTTTGGTTCTCAAAAGAATATTTATTTATTTATTTAATAGCCAATTTCTAGTAGTTTCCCAACACTTCACAGCCTATAGCCACTAATATATTTACTAATAAACATTTGGACTTGGTGCTTTGATAAATATATTATTTTCAAATAGTTATATTGATTTGTTGTCATTGGAACAGACAGAATTCATTGACATATGTTACTCAACTGTCAATACATAACTGTATTTTTTTAGTATTTATGTTAATGTAACTTTTATATCAATTCAAATGGAAAGCTATATTATAAAAGTCATGACCAGCACTATATTTTGTATTTTACAAAGTCAATTTATATGTCTAAAAAATACAGTCTGTCACTGGCATTCCAGAAATCGTAACATAAAAATGTGTTATTGCAATTCAGTTATCTTATGTGTATATTTAGAACCATCCACAGGTTACAAACTATTTCCATTATTTTCTTCGATTATTTATTTGTCGTGTTACCAACCTAATGGTGTTTGAGTAATTCCACAGGTAGAATATTTTAATATGAAGATCTTGAAGAATATTTCCGGAGTGTTGGCCATGGTCTTTGAGGCTTGAAGTTCCCCGACATTTATCCAGAGTCTGCGTCCGGCATCCTCAAGGGTTGTCTAATGCAGTCTCTGGCGAAACGTCGGGGAATTTCAAGCCTCAAGACCATGGCCAAAGCCCGGAAATATTCTTCAAGTTCTTCATACTATCTCTTTATATTTGCAGATGACGTTTCTTTTCATTTTGCTAAAAATGTAAGTATTTTAAAGCATTATCTTCACAGCGCGACATGTCTATAAGCTACTCAAATTTTGAGAATTTCAATGTCCCCAAACTAAATCAATTAAGGCTTAACCTTTCCTTCAATCCTAAATTGTATATAAAGTAAAGTGATCCCACTACAGGCCTTATGAGGCCCTTTGGGTAGTAGGAGTTTATAGCCCGCACCTATGTAGATTTTCAGCACGAGATGTCACCCAATTTGTCAGCCCTCTTTAACTGCTTCATTTATCCCCAGAACATGCGTCTAGTACTCATTTCAGTTAGAGGCTCATACGACGTGGGAGCAATCGTTTCGCCTGACCAACGGGATTCGAACTTCCGGCTTGTACGCATTATCATAACCAACTATGCTACTGCATGCCCCCAAACACACGGTTCTAAGGAGAGAGAGAAGATAAGGAACAGTATTTCCTTTCTTCTTGGTTAATTTATCTTCACATTCTTTAATTGAAGGTCTTAGGGCAATAACATGATAAGCCACATATTCTTATTTCTTAATGGTTTTACTGTTTCAAAAAAATTAGAAATATTAAGGGTCGTATCTATGAACACATTAGACCGTAAATGTCGTTCTCTGCTGAGAAAGTTTCATCCAAAGAAGTTTTTGCATACTCAAAAATCTGTTCATGCGATAATAATTGCCAAAATTCTTAAGCTACCTGGCGAGGTGACTTTGCAGAGAACGAATCGTGAGCAACCCGATGGGCACCGATGTAGTTTGAAACCTTGCCGCGTACGTTGCTGCTTTATCCAAGATGTCGGACCTTGAAGACTTCGATCATGTTTTCGGTATACGCGGAGAAGAGGAATTTGATAGTCTACCAAAGAATGCAACTGGAAGAACAGGAGAATCGGCGTAATATCGCGCGACGCAGACGTCGTCGTATACGGTATTATTTGCGGGACGCAAGCGTAAATGCATTCCTCTAGCAGATGAAAATCACGGAAGTAGTTTTCTCGCTGAGAATTCTGGGTAATTTCTTGCCAATATTACGAAAAGGACGACTTTCATGCATGACCAGTTAATGGGTAGCTAATTCGATCTTTGCACTTGCTCACGGAAAGTCAGCTCACCGGTGATTGGAAGTAATTTGAGTAGAGACTAATGTATTTGCATGCGGCCCTAATTGTTGTTAATACATTGTGTGTCTATTATGTTTTAACTCGTCACTGGTGCACTTACATTTCAATACATTTATTTGCTATCATTGTAATAAATGACATTTCTTAACATAATGTGGCTCATCATGTTACTGCCCCAAGCCCTTCAATTATTGCTTTGTGAATGATTGCTTGTATAATTTTTACAATAAAATCCGAAAATCCTCTCTAACAAAAGATTTTCAGGTTCCTCTAAACAGTTTGTCAAATAAAAGGTGAAACGATCCCACTAAAGGCCATAGGAGACCCTTGGGGTGGTAGGAGGTTAAGACCCCCACTTTTATAGACAATCGACACTTGATGTCAGCCGGGTTATCAGCCCTGCGTGACGGCCACTTTTAACCCCAAAACAAGCGTTTGGTACTCATTTCCGTTAGAAGCTGAGTCGACCCCAGAGCCGTTGTGCCACCAGAAGGTTTGGGTCAGGTTAAATATCCTGACTCCACCGGGACTCGAACCCTCGACGTTCTGGTTTGTAGCGCACTGCCTTAATCACTAGGCTACGGCGTGCCCCCTTAGTTTGTCAAATGCTTTCTCATAATTTATGAAAAGAATATATGCTGACAAATTAAATTCCCGCCATTTTATATTAACTGCACGCCGTAGCGTAGTGGTTAAGGCACTGAGCTACAAGCCGGAGGGTCGAGGGTTCAAGTCCCGTTGGGGTCAGGATTTTTAAACTGACCCTAACCCTCTGGCGGCACTATGACCCTGGGGTCGACTCAGCCTCTAACGGAAATGAGTACCAGACGCCTGTTCTGGGGGTAAAGGCGGCCGTCACGCAGGGCTGACAACCCGGCTGACATAAAGTGCCGATTGTCTAGAAAAAGTGGGAGCCTTAACCTCTTACTACCCCAAGGGTCTCTTGAGGCCTGTTGTGGGATCACTTTACTTTACTTACTTGCTCTACTATAAACATAGTATCTTAACATGATAGCTCTTTGTTCATCAATAAGAGGGTACGCCGTAGCGTAGTGGTTAAGGCACTGCGCTATAAGCCGGAAAGTCGAGGGTTCGAGTCCCGGTGGGGTCAGGATTTTTTAAACTGACCCAAACCTTCTGGCGGCACTATGGCCCTGAGGACGACTCAGCCTCTAACGGAAATGAGTACCAGACGCTTGTTCTGGGAGGGGTAAAGACGGCCGTCACGCAGAGCTGACAACTCCACTGACATCAAGTGCCGATTGTCCAGAAAAATGGGAGCCGGCTGCATTTAATAAATCAATTCCTTCATAGATTGTAAATAGCTGTATATTTCCTTTATTGAAAATTCGAGATATGATCCCTTTTTTCCTCTCATCGGAATTTCAGACGTCTTCAGTTATAAGTTCATTATATCTAAGAAACTTTAATTTATATTTGTTGATACATCTTTTGGAATCCATATGTTTAGATGTATACAGCCCATTTTTGTGGTCTTGAGGTAGCGTGCTGCCTTGTTACGCAGCGGGCCCCGGTTCGATCCCTGGTCGGGACATGTTTCCTAGGTTTCGGACTTTTTCCTCGCTTGTAAGACAAATGTCAGGCAACTTTAAAGTCCAAACGATTCCCGAGCACCATAAGGCCATAATTCATATTCCCCTTATATTAAGTTCAGGATTAAGGACTCTCCGATGCACCACTATCATCATAATCACCCATCATATAATCGGGGTAGCGTAACTCCGCCTTCCAGGCGCCCCAAACTCAGAAGTGGGTTACAATTATGGCAATGCCAGGAGAGAGCACCAGAAATGTCGAAATGACAATCTAGGTCACTGAATAAAAAAATCTTACATTGAATTTCAACATTTCTATATTTTACTTACATCTTGTGATCCATGACAATTATGTCCAGTATTAGTTACATAGTTGTTCCACCTTTAACGTTTTTTTTCGCAGTTGTGTTTTTATGTTTGTATGCAATTACTTATATCTTCGTCTGAAATTGTTTAGCGATATTTTATATCTTAATTTTGAAAATATATTTAATTTATTTGCAGAACCTTCTTTATTTTGTTATTTGTTCTCTTCCCTAAAGCTTATTTAGCAACTTTTAATATTATTTATTTCAAATTTGTCCTTCTTCATTTGCATTAGTGCTTACAGCTTCCCGAACTAGGCTGTCATTAATCTTGAATTGGTACACTCAGTTGCTACAGTACGTGCACTTTGAAAGATTTATTTGTGTTAGAGATTTTATTATCTTTATATGAAGGGGTGTATGACATAGCGGTATAAGTCAGTTTTTACAAAAAAGAAGTAAAGTATACAGTTGTAAACTAACTGCGTACTGTATTTCAGATACATCAACAATGGATACTATCACTTAGGATAATAAATATCTCCCTGATTATCAATATTAAGCTAACTTTGTTTGTTATATAACGGTGACATGGCACCGTCCATGTGCTGTATACTGGAACCCATGTGGTCTCTTGGCAGCCAAATTCCTTTGTGGCTAAAGAGTAATGCCTTAAATAAAGCATGAGTTAATAAATGAAAAAAAGCCAACCCAGCAAATCCTAAAGACAAAATTCTTATTATTAAACCCAGCTGACTTAGAGTAGAAAGAGCAATAATTTTCTTTAAATCATACTCAAAATTTGCACCTATCAAGATGGGGTTGTGGTTCATGTCACCCTATCCATGTGGCGGGAAGATAGTTCGCCTGAAAGTCAATGGTTGGATAAATTGTGGACATCCCTACTCTACAACAGGGTGTCAGAAACTGCACCGTCGACAGGCATAGAGTCCGAAAGCCCAACAATGAACCTCATTATCCCAGGCGAGTGAACCTCGCTCAATATATTTATTAAACTAACTTGATTCTTTGTACACTGACAAATAAAACACAGTTTTTCTCAAAGTGAATAAAAATGAATTGCACCACTATGCCATGTACCCCTTCATATAAGTATATCCATTTTCTTGTCATATTGATGAGAAATATTACAATAAAATTATAATATTTTGTATCATAACATCTGTACACACAACAGACAGTCACATGAGTTCTTTTTTCTATC
Source organism: Diploptera punctata (assembly GCA_030220185.1). NCBI lineage: Eukaryota > Metazoa > Arthropoda > Insecta > Blattodea > Blaberidae > Diploptera > Diploptera punctata. The sequence goes on from JASPKZ010008779.1 coordinate 207,578, forward strand.
TTAATTTTAAGAATTTCTTGAATTTATTTCCAGGAACTTCTTTCTTTTCTTTATTGTTCTCTTCCCTAAAGCTCTTCTAGCAGCTTTTATTATTTTAATAAAGTATTGATATTTGGTCTCCATAAGTGTATTTGTGAATTTCGTAGTGACGAAAAAGAGTTTTTTATTTGTCGTAAATTTACGACAAGACCCACGACTTTACGTCCCTTCCATAAGGTGTTATACTCATGAATCATGAATAGAGAAAGTACGTTAGTTGGTTGGGAAATGAGGTATACTACACAGAACCATTGTGTCTGTATTCTGTTCACTCTCGTATGCACCGCAGCTGCGCACTAGGCTGCGTTGCTGTCTTGCGCCGTCACATCGCATACATACTCCGGTTTCAGTTAATTTGTGTTCGCTATACAGCACTACAATGCCAACCAAGGTACTTTCGCCTTCTCATCGACATGTGATTCCTTAATAAATAATAGATTTTTAAAAAACCCGAAACCACACACTTTATTAGAAAACCGAACTAAAAAATGAAAAATAATTTTAATTTCCCAACACGCTTGGGATAAAATTAATGCGGTCAACAAAAAAATCATCTCCAACACATCTACAATAAAATTAGTTATCTACAAAAAAAAATAATTTTACCATCAAAAGTATGGGGTGCTTTTTATGGTTTTTGCGTTTTCTTCTTAGAGACTTTACTTTTACCAATATATGTTTATTATCAAATATATTAATTAATGTAGAGGATCCCATTCCTTTGATGGTACAATTATTTTTTTGTAGATAACTCTAGTTTTATTCTAGATGTGTTGGAGATGATTTTTTTGTTGACCACTTTAATTTTATCCCAAGCGTGTTGGAAATTAAAATTATTTTTCATTTTTTAGTTCGGTTTTCTAATAAAGCGTGTGGTTTTAGTTTTTTAAACTATTATTTATTTTTTATTTTTTAGATTGGTTTTCTAATAAAGCGTGTTGTTTTAGTTTTTTAAACTATTATTTATTTTTAAATTTTTAGTTTAATTATCATAAACCGGAATCCCATGAAAATGTAATTGCTTACGATATTTTTAGTGTCTAGGCACGAATATAATTATATATATATTTTAAAATTATTATCTGACATTAATATAATATTTTTTAATATTTTAATATAGATAAATAGTTACAGTTAATCGTATCCTTCTCATATTTGTTGGATAAATTACAATGTGATAAGTTTACAAAATTGTCATTAATATTTTACAGATTAAGATAAAAATGTAAATATCTTTAAATTCGATACTATTGTAGTATGAACTAAAAGTAAAAATCTTCTAGAAAAATATCCTCAGGGCCGAATTTGAACCAGCGACTTATGGATTACTGAAATTATATACCACTATAGTCCACTGCTCTACCAACTGAGCTACCAGAGGATAAATATTAATTTCTTACAACGATTGACTAAAAGTCGATAAGTCCGCAACCTATTGTACCGGTTTTTATTTGTCCTGATGATCCTGGCCAGGATTTAAAAACAAATTATGGAATTATTGTATTGTCATTGGTCCTTTACAAGTATACAAAGTTTCAAGACGATCCAATTTTTTTTTAGTGGGTGAAAATCGTGTTGAAAGATTCCGTTACATAGATAGACAGATACAGGTCAAGTTAATATAATGCGTGTGAAAACCCATCGATCCCGAACAAATTTGAAGTCGTGAATTTTGAAACCACAGGTACACTTGGTAAACACTAGTATAACCGGAATATCCATCATATGAGTGTGTGTGTGTGTGTGTGTGTGTGTGTGAGAGAGAGAGAGAGAGAGAGAGAGAGAGAGTTTTTTTTTGTATATGGTAAATCTGCCGCCACGTAATATTTATTCAATAATCCTAAGTACGGAAACATATGATTAATTACCTACAAGAGTTATCAATCAAGGTAACAAATAACCCCATAAATATATTACATGACAAGAGAAAATGTCGTTGAACTACATAAATTTACTTCTGAGATTGGTGATCGGTCATACTTTTTCTAACAAATTATTATTAAACAATAAGCTTAATCAAACGTGATGCGGTAGCCTATAAAGAATTGGTCTGTGACCGAACAACATTTTTGCTCCTTCACCTTTTATTTTTAACAAATATAAATAGTTATTATTGTTATTATCATTATTACTAAATGAGAGAACCAGTATAATTTCTTGTATTATGTTAAGACATCAATGCGGAGGTCACTTAATAATAGTGTAGGATACCAGGAGTGTGAGGAGGTGGAAGGGAGAAGAGATAAATCCGACCTTCATTAAATGATTGGACTGTATGGGAGAAAATATCTGTGGGATGTGCCAATAAGTGGATACTAGAGGACAACTCAATGAATCATCATTCTGAAGGGAGGCCGTATCTGCAACTTATTATCATTACTCGTATTATTATTATTATTATTATTATTATTATTATTATTATTATTATTATTATTATTATTATTATTATTATGACAATAGGGGATCTTCCTCAAGATTTAATACTAGAAGAAAATTTAGGGACAATTAAATACACTGAAGAATATAAGTATTTGGGAATTAAAATTACTTACTTACTTACTCACTGGCACTATCGAACCCGAAGGTTCATGGCCGCGCGGACATAAGCTCTCCATACATCCCTATCCTGAGCTAATGCTTTCCAATCATTCCCTGTATAATCTACTTCCCTCAAATCATAGTTAATGTTGTTCTCCCACCTCATTCTTGGCCTACCAACTGGGCGTTTTCCCTCTGGCTTTCCTACAACAAGCTTCCATGCACGTCTTTCATTCCCCATACGTGCAACATGTCCTGCCCATCGCAGTCTACGAGACTTAACTGTTCTTATTATATCTGGCTTCCTATAAAGACCATGTAGTTCATTGTTATGTAGTCTTCTCCATTCACCTGTCTGTTCATCTCTCTTTGGTCCAAAAATTTTCCTAAGAACTTTATTCTCAAATACTCGTAATCTCCTTTCCTCCCTTAAAGTAAGAGTCCATGTTTCGTCGCACCCATATAATATAACTGGTAGAATAATAGTTTTATATATTTTCAGTTTAACGTTTTTTGAAAGGAGTTGGGACATCAAAAGTCTCTGCAATGCATAATAGCACGCATTTCCAGAATTGAGCCTATGTTTAATTTCTTTGTGCATCTCATTCCTATTTGTGATTATTGTTCCTAGGTATTTGAATTCAGCCACTTCCTCAAAATTTCCCTCATTTGTCATTAGCTGTCCATTTCCATTATATATAATGAATTTCTACGTGTGACCATATATTTAGTTTTATTGATATTTACTTCCAGTCCTAATTTCTTAGTGTTACTCAATAGTGTGTGCGTGTTGGCCTTTAGTATCTCCTCGCTATCGGCCAATAATACTACATCATCAGCATAAACTAACAGCTTATTAATACCATTGAGTTGTAAGCCTTCCTCATTCTCTAAAGATTTAATGGCATGCTCTAGTACAAAATTAAATAGTAGAGGAGATAGTGCATCTCCTTGCTTCAACCCATTGTGGATTTCAAAAGTGTCTGAAAACTGTTTGCCTACACGCACCCTACTCTTTGTGCCATTTAGTCACATTCGTATAAGTCTAACTAACTTTTTAGGAATTCCGAACTCCAGCAGGATACTATATAACTTCTCCCTCTTAATTGAATCATATGCTTTTTGAAGTCTACATATAGTTGATGTACAGTACCATTATATTCCCATTTCTTCTCTAAAATCTGTCTTATACTGAAAATCTGATCTGTTGTAGACCTGTTTCTTCTAAATGCACATTGATGATCTCCTAAAATGTCATCAATATAGGGAGTAAGTCTGCTTACTAATATATTTGTTAGAATTTTGTACGAAGTTGAAAGTAATGAGATGCCCCTGTAGTTGTTGCAATCAGTTTTATCTCCTTTCTTATAAATTGGTACGATAATTGATTCCTTCCATTCATCTGGAAGAGCTTCTTTTTCCCAAATCATACTAAGCAACCAGCGTATCTTGTCCATCAATTTTTCTCCCCCTGATTTTATCAGTTCTGCTGGGATCTCATCTGAGCCTGATGCTTTATACATCTTCAATTTTTCAATCGCCATTTCAACCTCTAATGCACTTGGCTCTGCGACTAGCATTTCTGCTGTCTGTAACTTATCCTCCTCAATGTCCTGTTCTGTATGTACATTTAATAGCTGATTAAAGTAACCTTTCCATCTATTTAATATACTCCTAGAATCTGCAATCATATCCCCATTTTCATTCCGAATTATGTTTGTTCTAGCCTGAAACCCCTTCTTCTCTATACTAATTCCCTGATATAATTCTCTAATGTTCCTATTTTTTGCATTCATTTCAAGATCATTAATCTTCTCTCTCAAATATTCCCTCTTTTTACTCTTTAGTAACTTGGTGGTTTCACGTCTAACACTACCCAATTGCTCTAAATTTACCTCATTTGGCTCGTGTAACCATTTCCTTTTTGCTAGCTTTCTTTTCTTTACAATGTCGGCACATTCCTCATCAAACTTACTAAAGATGGAAAACAAGAAACAGAGATAAGAAACAGGATCAATATAGGAAATTATGCTATATCTGCCCTAAATGGAATAGTATGGGACAAACATATATTCAAAGAAACAAAAAAAAACTATTTTTAATACAATAATCAGCAGCATTATTACCTATGGAGCTGATGTGTGGGCTTTAAATGCACAAATGAAAAAAAAAAAATTACTCGCCACTGAAATGGACTACTGGAGACGTGCTGCAAGAATATCCAGGAAGGATAAAATCAGAAATTCATATATAAAAGAAAGAATGCAGGTACAATATTCAATATTAGATTTTATAAAGAAGAAACAATTAAATAGGTATGGACACATTGGAAGGATGGAAGAAAGAAGACTTCTTCTTCGTCAGGCTCTACGACTTCCAGTGGAATGTCTTGGCCTAGAAAGAAGACTACCTAAGGTAATCATGGATTGGGAACCACAGGGAAGGAAAAAGAAGGGTAGACCAAATATTACGTGGATTCAGGGAATCAATGAAACTAAGAGGGAATGGGAAATAGAAGAAGATATATGGATGAACAGACAAGAATGGAAAAATGTGTTGAAACAAATGTGTAGTTAACTGTGAACATGGGTGCCGGAAAAATGTATATTCATTGTAAAAGCCGGAATAATAAAAATTATTATTATTATTATTATTAAGTACTTTTATTAACTATTATTATTATTAATTTTTTATTAGGAATATTCCACAATACAGTGTTTCTCCTTCAATGCAAAGTGATTTGTCGTCCGAGATTCTTGTCTAAAGGATATTCTTCCTTCAAATCTATAGCTTCCGTACTTGTCCTCACTTCATCTATCCAATGTTCTCTAGCTCTGCCTCTACCATTTCTTCCATTAGCTTTCCAATCAAGGATCTTCTTTGGTATTCCATCTTCTTCCATTCTTATGAAGTGTTCATGCCATTTCAAATGTTTTCCTTCTATTTTTCTGATATATTTTTTTTAATTTGCATAATTTCCCTTATTGTTCTGTTTCTTGTCGATCGCTTCCAAAAATCCATTTCTACTGCAAACAGCTTGTTGTCTTGATTTCTACTTACTGTCCAAGTTTAAGACCCACGTAATGAAATGCTTTCTAACAGAAATTGAAATGCAGTTTTCTTCGTAAATCTAAAGAGAAGAATGCCGGACGGAATTACCTACAACAAATTAGCAGTAAAAGGTTAATGAATATTGGATGTTGGGACGTACAAGAAATTATTTATTATTATTATTATTGTTATTTTCATATGTATTTTTATTTATTTATTTTATTTGATGGAGTTAAGACCGTATGGTCATCTCTTCCACTTCACAAGGGTTAAATTATATATATATATCTCCATCCATCCATAGTAATTCTGTCCGAAGGCAGGTCCTCACTGCAATCATAGCATTTTCATGCTATGCTTGCAGCTTTACTAGGGATTTGTAGATGTGGTAGCTTCCCGTTGCTTTCCACACCGGTGAAGGATGATGATGATGGCCATATGATTTCGGGGACCGTTTGGGTCTTAAAGTTTTCCTGACATTTGTCTTACAGGTGAGGAAAACCCCGATAAAACCTCACCTAGAAAACCTGCCCCGACCGGGGATCGAACCCGGGCCCGCTGCGTGACCATGCAGCACGCTACCTCGAGACCACAGCGGTGGATATATATATATATATATATATATATATATATAATAATTATGAATTATCTACATGTTGACTAATAATACATAATAGGCATAGGCTACACAATATAGAGTTGACAAGGAAAAATATATTAATGATAATAATACCAATGATAATAATTACCTATCATTTGATTAAGTTATTGACTTGGTAAAGATAGTGAACATTAAAAGTGAATATTAAAAGTGATAAAAGTAGGTCCTATACATGAAACATGTTTATATATTACATTGTCTAAGGAAATATTTAGTGAGTTTTTTAATTTTTTTTCTTTTTAGTCGGGCGATATACACCTTACAGCTTGTAATTCAAATAATATCTTGATGAGATTAATACAAATTTCATTACCAAAAGGAAAAATCACTGTTTACACGATACATCGAAACAAAATACCGTATCTAGCGTGTTGGTTTGGGCGATTGCGTTTAAGATTCGTATTCGAGAGGTCTCGAGTTCAAATTCTAGTGCACCAAGCAGAATGTGTTTTTTTTTCCTAGTTTCATCAGTCATCAGGCAAATGCTGGTTGGGAATTTTATTACAGATCACATTTAGTCTAAATCCACCATTTTATAATATCATTAAGTACAATAGTTGACGCAATATGACCTTAGATGTTAAAGCATATATGAATAAAAATTAAGTATAAAAAACTTACACTTTGTATTTTAACGACTTTTTGAAACTTTCTTACAACAAAATATTGCAATTGTAAAACAGATTAAAAGTAAATTTCATTTAATTGATGACCGTCCAGAAAAAAAAATAATATACGGTACATTATTTTATGTTGAGTCCTTAAAACAACCTTATAAAGTAATCTTGAGTCTCGTACAGCGGAATCACCACACTTGAAGGGTACAGGAAAAAAATAGATGTTACTTTTCAAAAAAAAATAATAAGAACGTAGGAAATGGCATTTAATTATATGCGAGTTCTCCCCTAGGCGGATCTGTGGCGCAAGCGGTTAGACCCTCGTCTCTCACCGCTGGGGTCCCGAGATCGAGTCTCGGTTACTCCATATGGGTTTCATGGTGGACGAAACAGAGCTTGGGCGGGGTTTACTCGGTGTTTCTCCCGTTTTCCCTAGTCACAATTTCATTCCACCATTTATCCATTCTCATCCATTTCGTTTCATTTCACTCATATGCCCCTGTGATGGTGTGCCAGGCGTGGTCGGCCGGCACCCATGTCATTCACAGACCTCTATATAAGAGATTCATCTCATCTCATCCCTCAGCCAGACCCTGAGTTGGACACGAGTTGAGGATATTACATATATATTATTAAAGTCTTACCTTCTTCTTTACTTGTTTGCTAAACTTTGTAAATATATAAACCCATTACTAAATTGTTCCTTTTATTGTTTTACATTTCTAAAAAGACAGTGCATTCCATGGAGAGTCTACTGACACCTCACACTTCATTTCGACAAAAAAGGACTTTCTTGGTCCTTTCCCTGTAACCTTGACGTGTATCGCAGTTTTCTATAACCCTATAACGTTCCCAAGTTTCGACGACTATTTATGTTCTGCAATTTTTCGAAATAATTTTCTCCATCAGAAGAATAAGTAATGAAATGATAACACCAAGAATCATTATCATCAAAATTGGAATAATATCATTCACTTCAATGCTTTTGTAACTATCACTAATATCGTCCATTCTGAATGGGAAACTTCTCTTGTCAAGAACTTGAAGAATGCCACTCTCGTGCATTTGTGTCAAACTGAAATCAATCAAACATAATTTTATGAAATAATTATTAGATTGTATTCACGTAGACTTTCACGGCCGTAGTTGCTATGATGATCTCGAAGAAGATTTTCGGGCTGTAGGTCGTGGTCGTGAGGCTTATAGTTCCCCGACGTTTCGCCAGAGACTGCGTCTGGCATCCTCAAGGGTTGTCTTGAGACTGACAATTCTGTCCACTGTCTGTCCTATTTGTACGTTCACCGCGATGTGTTCTTACGTTATATCTGCCTTCTGATTGGTCCGCGTTAGGGATTTCCATTGCTCCAATGAGATTGATGTTTGATGCTCTAGTCGACTGTTCAGACCATCAAACAGCAATCTCATTGGGGCAATGGAAATCCCTAACGCGGAGCAATCAGAAGGCAGATATAACGTACGAACACATCGCGGTGAACGTACTAATAGGACAGACAGTGGACAGAATTGCTAGGATTGTGACTGTGACATCAGTGCTTTCATATACGTGTCTGCTTGAAGTGGGTGTGGTCCTGCAGCGAAAATTTAAAAAAATAAGTGATTTTAATAGTGATTTTAGATGTTTTTAGTGAAAATATTTTTAAATTGAGTTAGTGCAAAGCGTCTGTGCAAGTCTGTGGCTTAGCTGGAGTTGACCAGCGGGACGTGACTGGTGCTGCATCAAAATTCAGGTTAGTGGACTCCCAATAGACCCGGCCCTTGGGGTGTCAGCAATTATTATTTTAAGAATTGTAACTTATCAGTTATTTTAGGTTTATACTGACTAAGCTTTTTGTGTTTGTAAATAAAACTTGTGATAATCTTGTCAGCTGCCAGATTAATGTTTAACTCAATTTATTCTAAAAACCTGTCTCCAAGTACTTATTTATTTTACAAATTGGTGTTTTTAGGTTTTATATTGGTTTTTATTTGTGTCGTCTCTTGATATTTTTTTTCGTGTATTGGTTTTTGAGTACACGTAATAGGTACTGCCGTTGCTGCCGTGGGGAGGTGCTCACCCCTCTTTGTTTTTAAAGAGGCGGTTGTAGCTGATTTTAGGGGAAGACATGGCGAAGAGAATAATCCCAGATGACGAAGGATTTATTATACCCAATAAAACTGTTAAAGTGTCTCGAAATAACGAGCCTGATCCCCTTGCCATTTCGAACGCTTTTGACGTATTGCAAAATAATAATGATAGAACAAATGAACCTAATGAAGAACAACAGACAAAGAAAACAAAATTTTTTCCTCCCATCATAATACACCTGAAGGCAATTAACCATACTATATTGACTCAGCTTACGAAAATTATGAGGGGGAATACATAGCAGAATACATTTCTAGTGGATTAAAGATTAAAGCTAGTACTAAAGAGGATTATGATAGATTGATATCCATACTTGACAAAGATTCTGTTGAATATTATACATACGACAACGACGGCAGAAAGTTTGCCAAATTCGTTCTAAGGGGTCTACCGCCCATATTTGATAACTTAACAATTTGGCTGAATTGTCTAGGTTGGAAATTTCAGTGGTCCGGGTCCGCCAGTTATCTAAAAGTAACATTGATAATGTAACTAAGAAAAAAGAATTAATTCCATTACCGCTCTGGGTGGTGACCCTACCGAGGGCACAAGACGATGTAGACAAATTGAAAAAACTAACTGGTCTTTTTAATTTCAAAGTAAAAATTGAAGATTACAGGGGTCAACAGGACTCCAACAATGCTTCAGATGTCAGAGGTTTGGCCATAAGGCAAACTTCTGTCATCTGATGGCACGGGTGCGTGAAGTGCGCCGGTCTACACAATACTCGCGAATGCAGGAAATCTTTGACCGAACCAGCAAAGTGTGTAAATTGCGGTGAAGCTCACCCTGCTAGCTACCGGGGCTGCAGAGTAGTTGAACAAGTTAGAGCAAAAAATAGTAGACCAACCAATATGCCCCGGGTTACAGTGAAACCGGCGGACTTCCCGCACTTACTCCAACGGGATGGGATTCCAGGAATGAACCCTGTGGCACAGAATAATATACCAAATGCTAAATTTAATGTAAATCGAGTAGAAAACGATTTAAATGATTTTAAAGATATTTTTGAATGGATTCGTAAGGGAAACATAAAATGGTATATCCAGCAGATTAAATCTATTTTTGAAGATGTGAAAATTCAAACAGACACTTTTGGGAGGGTCACCACATTATGTCTCGGTTTATTGCGAATTTTCGGGGTCGAAAATGGCTATTAAACCTTTAAAGATTGTTTCAATAAACATTAACGGCTTGACCCGCGAATATATAAATTTACAAGAATACATTTTTAGAGATGAAATTGACATCATATTAGTACAAGAAACGCGAAAACCAGTGTAGTTCGGCTGGCGAATCCCGGGCTACAAAGTTTATATCACGGATGGACCCAATCCGGCACATGGGGGTACGGCTGTGGTGGTCAGGTCCACATTATCACATTTGAAAGTTGTCCTCCCTCGACTTGAGAATCTGCAAGTCACTGCCATCACTCTAATGTTAGAAGATGAAGAGGTCCTGGTCTGCTCGGCGTATCAGCCTCCCAGCAAAAGAATAGTGTTAAACGATTTTGAAACCATCATAAGAATTAAAGAAAATTTTATTATTGGAGGAGATTTAAATTCTAAGCATACCATTTGGAATTCGAGGCTGATATCGCCGAGGGGAAGAATTTTACAGGACCTGGCAGAGAGGGAGGACTTTGAAATTATTGGACCTGACACGCCGACCTATTTCCCAAGTACACTAGTGGGAAACCCCGATGTGCTGGATGTGTTCATGGTAAAAATAAATGTGGCGGTGGAGTCATTGGAAACTAGGGACGAATTGAATTCTGACCACTCCCCCGTGGAATTAATTTTAAATTTTAACGTAGAAAAGACGCTTTTCAGATTCAGGGCCTCGGTTACTAATTGGGGTTCGTTCACAGAGAATATGAAAGATTGTATTTCCCCGGATAATCGCGGAAATGAATCAACTGAGGCTCTGGATCTGGAAATAGATATTTTAACTAATACAATTGTAAACAATTTTAGAGAAGTGACTACTGTAGATGTTAGTAGTCACACCACGGGGAATCTGCCGGAAGTGGAGGCACTTGTCCGGCAAAAAAGAGTGGTCAGAAGACACTGGCAAAGATACCGTAGGAGAGAGGATAAGATTCTTTTAAATAATCTGACTAATCGCATTCACGATATTTTAAGAAATTTTAAGATAAGGAAATTTAACGCAGATCTGGAACAGGCTGAGAGATCAAATAATATTTGGCCCATTTTGAAAAAATTAAAAAGTAACGTAATTAATAATAAACCTATTCATGGACCAAATGGTCTAAAGTATAAAGCAACTGACAAGGTAAATACTATTGCTGACTCCCTAGAGGATGGGTTTAGACCTCATCTCCAGGATCAATATGATGATGACTGGATAGATGGGGTGGAATCGGAGGCGGAGCGGATCTCTGAGAGAACTCCCCTACAGAGGTTGCGGTTGGCCTCCCTCGCTGAGGTTAAGAAAATTATTAAGACGCTTCCTAAGAGAAAAGCTGTTGGTACAGATTGTGTGTCAAACGAGATGATTCAGCACCTCCCATCTGGGATGGCGCGCTATTTAGTTACTATCTTTAATAGATGTTTAAATTTAAATTATTTTCCGCGTAAATGGAAAGAAGCAAAAATTATAACGTTACCTAAAGAAGGAAAAAATCCTATTTTTGTTTCTAATAGACGACCGATCAGTCTGCTAAGCAATCTTGGTAAATTATTTGAAAGAATTGTGCTGGGCAGACTGATCGGTATGACTACTGATCTGCGCGTCATCCCACAAGAGCAATTCGGGTTCATGCCGGGTCGTTCCACGACACTGCAACTGGTAAGACTCACGGAATATATAACATCAGGTTTCAATTATAGAGAGAGCACAGTTGCAGTGTTCTTGGATGTCGAGAAAGCCTACGACACGACCTGGCATGAAGCCTGATATGGAAGATGGATTCAATGGGCTTTTCGGATGGGATGGTGGGAATCATCTCGTCCTTTTTAACGGATAGGAGTTTCGTTGTCAGCGAGGGGGTGCCACCTCTGATAGACGAACTATTCTGGCTGGAGTGCCTCAGGGATCCGTACTTTCACCATTGTTATATAATATTTATACCGCCGACGTTCCTGGGAGGACACATACGCAACTAGCCCTGTATACCGATGATATTGCGATATATAGTAAAGACAGATCCTTAATTAGGTGTAGTAGAAAAGTTCAGAGAGGCCTACGAGATATTGAGCGGTGGGCTGATAAATGGAGGATTAAAATTGGTAAAGAGAAGAACCAAGGAATAATTTTTACGCAACGACCTAATATTAATGGTGCAGAAACACTAGAATATGACGGAACTGTAATCAGATATCAAGCTCACTGTTCAGTATCTCGGGGTTATACTAGATCGTCGTCTCACTTGGGCTAAACATGTCGAGAAGATTCGAAATAACTTTTATAAACGTTTTTCACAACTCAAGCCCATGTTGAGAGCCCACTCTCTGACACCTCAATCACGTACGTTGGTATACAGGGCTTGTATACGCAGCCAAATGATATATGCATGTCCCGCTTGGCTGACCTTATCAAAGGATAAGATAAACTTGCTTCAGGTTCTACAGAACAAGTGTTTACGAAGTGCAGGAGAATATCCAATTAGGACGAGAATCACCAAAATTCATGAAGATTTAAACATTGACTTTCTTCAAGAAGTGATGACTAAATTGGCAAGAAACTTATATCAAAAAGCGACTCTGAGCGAAAATGCTCTTATTAATAGCCTAGGGGCATACAACGAAAAGGAACGGACGAAATATAAAATGCCAAAGTTCTATCTGGCCTAGAAAGTTAGATGCTCCTAGGCCTACCACAAAAGTATAAATAACTGATTGAACTTAACACTTCCTAAAGAAGAGATCAAGGTGATTACACCGGTATCCTGGAGAACCTGAAGCGAGCATACCTCAAGAATTGCTAGTCTCAAGACAACCCTTGAGGATGCCAGACGCAGTCTCTGGCGAAACGTCGGGGAACTACAAGCCTCACGACCACGACCTACAGCCCGAAAATCTTCTTCAAGATCATCAATTATTAGATTATTTATTCCACATTAAGAACTTAATATTCATTATAGTATGAAAATTCCAAATGATAAAACGAAAGTTATGACATAGATTAAGCAATATCGTGAATGAAAATACAATCTTATAGCAGGTTAAATACTAAAAAAAAGTTAATAACTTTCCTTACCGAGGATGTAATATTTAATATGAAGGAAACCATGACATGAACATAAAGCTCAGACTATCTTTACAAATATGAAAAATTGTTTGTAAATAAATGTTCTGACATTGTAAACAAAAGAAAGCTAGCAAAAAATGCTTTGCGTATTTGAGCCAAATAAAGTTAATTTAGAATATTCGGCAACATTAAATAGGAAATTACTAGGCTCTTAAAGATAATAAGAGGGAATATTTGAGACAGAGGGAGATTATCTTGAAATCAACGCGAAAAATAAGATCATCACTGTATTATATCGGGGATTTAAGATGATAGATCTTTAAACTAAAGTGCGTTCCAAAGTAATAGGCTGCAACCACCACTTTTTTTCGAGACTGTACAGAAAAAAAATGGCATACAAATCTGGTAACAATTTATCCTAGACTGCATGGAAGCTAAAATGTGTGCACAACAACATTACATAAGAAACACTTCAACTGTCTGATAATACAACCACGAATTGAATTGCCTGCTGAAAATTTATACAACCAACTGTTTCGTAAAGATGAACCACCAGTTCCATGTGAATGAAACAATTCATACTTCTCTAACTCCCAGTTACTGCCGGTGTTTACAGGACATAAATTAAGCGATGAATGAAAAGCATTACACGACCGGGATTGCGGAGACATATAGATTTGGGGGAAAAACATAAAAATGTGGATCTTTGGTTACAGGAAGATCAGATAATACAGTGGAGGAAATTGGTATAAAGCCACTTGTTAAAAGGGTTAACACTAGTTTATTTACTCTTTCTTTGGCATTTTTTTATATTAACTTAGGAGGTGATTGAGTATAAAAAACACACAAATAATGTCAAAATTAATTATCCATTTCCGTCCAAAAAAAAGTACATGAAAACTGAAACCACGCTCACATATGGGTGGAAATTAGTATAAAGGCACTTTGTGTATTTCACAGATTAAACCAAAAAGACTGAGCGCAAAGTTTACAACAAAGTTCTAAAATTTAGTTGAACCTCCATTGTTGTTAATTACTTGGAAGATTCTCTTTGGCATTGACTTGATGAGGGTGTTTATTTCTTCCACTGAGATTGAAGCCCACTCTTCCTGAATAATATTTTTCTGCTCAGTCACTGTCCCAAACTGCCGTCCATTGCGATACACACGCCTTGCCAGGATCCCCCATAAGTTCTCAATCGGGTTTAAATCAGGACTTCTGACTGGCCACGTCAAAAGTGGTATTTCTTTCTTCCTGAACCACTCCTTTGATTTGGCAGACACGTGAATGGAAGCATTATCTGGCTGAAAAATTAGATCTTCGCCAAATTCCTCATACATTCGTATCAATTAGGACTCCAGAAGCTCCTCAGTGTAGGACTCAGAATTCATCTTGGTGCGTATCCATGCTATTTTTGATCTTCCTTTAAAGCAGAATGCTGCCCAAATCATAACGCCTCCACCACCGAAGTTTCTACTCATTCTAACTTGCTCTTCAGTACGGAGGTCGTTCCAGTAATACTGAAGGCCATCAGGCCCGTCCAGATTAAACTTCTTCTCATCACTGAACATTACTTTATTCCATTCTGAGGTCCAGGACATGTGTTCTTCAGCAAAAGTCATTCTAGCTTTCTTATGTGCATTGTTCAGAGGTAGTTTACTAAGACTTTTTTTTTTTAATTTTAGGTTCTTGTCTTCTGACAGAATTTGTCTTACTCGTCTGGCTGTTACTGGCAACTTCAAATCAGCCTGGATTTGAGAAGAAAACATACTCTTACCTTTTGCTTTACGTAAAATGAGACGTTTAGTGCGCTCAGACAATTTTCTTGTCCGTCCATATTTCCCGTTTTTTTTTTTTTCATATTGTGAGCCCAGTTTGACAAAATTATCAATGACACATCTTGAAGCCCCAATTTCGTAGGTATTTGTCTATTGGAAAGGCCCATCTCCTTGAAGGCACTAACTCTTGATTTCTCTTAATTTGATAGAGGCTTTCCACGTGGCATTGTACGTACTGCTGACTTGTAACTGATGAACGATGCTCACAGACACGTCGTCTCCATGTAATTGCAGTGTTTTGTTTACATTTATGTCTCTGTAAGAGCCAGAAGTTGACCTGCCTTTATACCGATTTCCACCCCTAGGACAGCGTTTTCTTAGATTTTACGTATTATTTACATATATAATAAATACAAAATGAGGAGACCTGTATGAAATTATGTCCAAGATAATTATATGTAATCTATGACACACATACGGTATTTGCATAAATATTTCAGGTTGTTTTACTACTAAAAGTTAGTGGCTTTATACCAATTTCCTCCACTGTAGATTGAATGAAACAACACTTTGAAACTACAACTAATATAGAAACTTTCTAAAATAAAATATTATAGATCTCTCGCATTCCCAACTCTTCCTGTACGGAAGTTAAATCTGAGTTTTGAAAAAAAAAAGACTTCGATCGATTTAATTTCATCGGGGCAGCGTAACTCCGTCTTCCAGGCGCCCCGACCTCAGAAGTGGGTTACAAGTACGCAATGCCAGAAGAGAACACCAGAAATGTCTAAATGACAACGTGGTGCACTTGAAAAAATGAATAAATAAATAAGATTTCAATTGCAACGCTAACCCTCAAATTGGGGAAACAATAATTTTTTGTCAGTTATTTAAATGTTTTGGACCGCAAAAAAAAACAAATTCATGTAAAAGTAAGTTTCTTATTATGCATTATTATATAATTTGACACAAATTAAAGTAATTTGTACTAGTTTGTTTTTCTATTGTCTTTTAAACAATGTTAACCAAATGAAATCAATGTATCAATGATCTTAAATGTTAATTGAAAATGTACTCCCCAAGGATAAGTCTAAAATGCCGCTCGTAATCGTCGTCTCTGTGGGCAAAATATTCAACAATTAAAAGTGACATCGTCGATAACCTAAAATTTGTCCTGCGATTGAACTCGTGCATTGTCTGAAACAGTTTGCCGCGAGGTTATACATAGCTAGCTGATGATATAAAAAATTAACAGGGTGCCATACTAACATGGCACAAGCAAGCTAAGTGACTAGTCACGATAAGAAGGAAAAATGTAATACAGTGCGATCAGTATAGCACTGGACAGCAGACGCGGGGATTTCACTATTACACTGCTGACGCATTCGTTGCGGGAACGGACAGCGTAGGATCGTGATGATACAAACACGCACATTTTCGTAACTATTTTACAAATTGTCGTACTTACCAACTTTATTGAAGCAGGTGCTGGAACTGTTCACCTTCGTTGTGCATACATTTTTGACATTTCTTTATAAAATTTGTTGTACATATTATGGACTGTTGAACGTGACGGATTTTTACACCCGGGAATCGTGTTTCAAAAAGTCTTCGTACTTGGCTGGCAGATTGCGTTAACAAATATTGTTCATAAATAAATACACGTTGTTCAGTAGAAAAAAATATTAGCCATTATACAGTTTACACTTTACACTTATACACACGTCATTCAGTTTACACTTAATACACACCTGTTTTATAAGATATAAGTTTTAAAATTGAAATAACTTATACACACGCCATTCAGTACACAAGGAAAAGCGAGCGAGCACCTTATCCACTCGAAGCAATCTGACTACGACTGCGATCGCGTGGGATGTGCTTGTACGCTGCTGAATCTGCGCACATTTCAAGTCCCGTGTCTGTACGTCTAAGTCTTCGTCACCTCACAGCACAAACCCCGCGTCTGCTGTACAATGCTATATTGATCTCACCGTACAAACATGTCTTTGCTTCTTTGGAGCGAGCCGCAAATTACACCAATGTTACAGAGTGAAACTTTGAGACTGTAATAATCATGTTGACAATGAGTCAATATTTCTTTCGGGGCTAAACGCCGCTAGCCCTTAATGACAAGTCACCACTTACGATAATTAAAATCAAGTTCTGTTGCATTAATGATATTCGATGACATGCTTTATATACCAGTCCACTAAAGACGACTTCGAAAAATTCTTTCCGCAAAAAAAATAATACTTCGCGGACTATTTTAGTTTCAGAAATTTATAATTTCAGGTAGTGTATAAAACAACCAATAATGTATATTACATTTTGTAATTCAATAATTTTAAACTTACGTAATTTTAATAATCGAATTTGAGTATTTTCGGTTCCCAAGCTGATAATTTAAGAGAGCGTATAAGAAAAATGTCTAAAAGATTGTAATTTATATTATATATTTTTTTAGTTCAATAATTTTAAAGGTAGTACGGGATTTCAATAATCACCTTGCGGGCTATTTAACCGTTCTCAAGCCGTCAATTTCAGAAAGCGTATATTAAATTTATTCCAGACAAGCATTGTGATATACAAAAGCCGTGCCCAAAAAATCTGCCATTTTTAACTGCAAGGCACTAAAATAAAGTACCAAATCACTCATTTAAGCTATGGAGAAGTAAAAATAACTGCTGTATTCGTAGATTGTGTAACTCTCATTACCTGGTGTCCGCGCCGCGTCACGCCCCACTCAATTTCTTATTTATTCATGCAGGGAGTCCATCTGCACCGTACACTGAATTGCCATTGCTGGATTCTGGTTTCATTTTGTGCCTTGTAGTTAAAAACGGCAGATATTGTTTTAGACATTTAACAACGCTTCTAAGGGAGAAATTTAAAATTAGGTTTCGGCATGCAATGGTTGACAGTTCCCTTGTTATGTATATAATTTAAAAGTTATATGATTATAATTATCGCCTTTCGAAATATTCCCAAAGTAACAATTTCAAGGAGCCTATAAAAATTAATTCAAAACGTTGTAATCTAGTAGCATATTGTATTTCTTCTATTTAAATATATTTAAACTTACATGATTTTGATAATCGCCTTGTATGGACTATTCTTCTTGATTGCCATGGACGCGAAACCTGGTATAAATGCTTCAGAAACAGGAAAAAGTTTACAACTCAGTTGCTTATTGTAAGAGAAAGCGTTTATCTCAGCTATCATCCATGAATACTTTCTCCAGGCACAAACTCGGTTTAGTCCTTCCAGACTAGATTGAGGCAATGTGTTTATGGAAGGGTGTATTAATTTATTATATATTTCATTCATTAGTTTATTAGGTGAATTCTGAAAAGAAAACATCAACAAAAATTGATTTATTTAATATCTGAAGTGATAATATATACTTCTACACAGTGCGTAAATTTTCGGAAATTAAAAAAAAAATACATATTATGTGAGAGATAAATTCTTAAATATTTTTCGTTAGATCTTGAGAAGAGACAGAGTATGAAGATGACTAAAATTAGTTCATAATAAAAAATATATGTAACTAACATCAATTACCTGATATTAATATATTTGTGTTTCAAGGGTACATTTAGCTAATATATATATATATATATATATATATATATATATATATATATATATATATATATACTATGTACTGCCTTTGAAATAATTGATGGCGCACAGATAATTTTCAAGTCCCAGAACGAAGCAACTACGCATGATCAGGAGTCAGCTATTTGGTTCACAAGTATACAAATATTTGAGAAACTAAAATCGTTGTGTGTCGTGCAATGGAAAATAATTTCAAGTAAATAAGTAGTGCGGTAAATGCTATAAATAAAACAAAGCAAATAAAACAAAACAAATAAAATTAATTGAAATAAGGATGAGAGAGAGAAAAAATAAGTATGACAGCGAGATCGAACACGCGACCTCATGCATGGGAAACAGAAGCCCCTTTTATAAATATATAAATTATATAACGAAACCTGGTAACGTGTAGGCATTATAAAAATTAACGATGTTTAAAAAAATCCTGATCAGAATCGAACCTGGGCCTGCGTCGTCGCAAGACAGCACCTTACCGACTGCTCTACTGAAGCGAACGATACGAATATTGCATGAAGAAAGACTTACGCCGCCGGATTTGACCTCAAAGGAGACAGCACGCGTAACAACTTGCTAGTGTGAATCGCTCTGCTAAACTTGAACTTTCCACCATCAAGTGTAGCGCCATCATTTTTTTCAAAGGCTGTACATGTAATATTTTAGATACCTCGATCATCCAGTCAAAACAAACTTTTATATTATTGAGGTTTTGCCATCGAAATATGTGCAGTTTTATCATCTTCTGTAATAAATAAGAGAGTGTAATTTTAAACTACAAGTAGGCATTATAGATAAAAAATTGCCCTAGGAGTTTCATTCTTATGCCTGAAATATTTTGAATGATTTTTTTATTTTCTGAAAAGTACAAATTCTGACTAAGCTGTCCTGAAAATTTCGTTACTCAACCTCGAGTAGTTGTGTAACCAATATGATAATTGTTCAGGAATCTTTTATAAATTAATTCTTATTTAATTGTTTAAGGTATATAAAAATACATATTTTAAACCGAAATATCTCCTTCATTGAACCAAACAATCGTTAATGATAACATATTATATTATAACTAGTGGGTGCCAAGCCATATAGTAATTATTTAAGGTAAGTTTGATGCAAGCCGGAAGGTCATGGGTTCGAATTCCAATAAGGTCATTATTTTAAAACTGCTACAAGTATTCTGGCGGTATCATGACCCAGGGTCAACTTAGTCATATATAAAAAGTATGTCCGTATGAAATTCTCGTATAAGACTTGAAAGCATAATAATAGTCCCTTCAATTGGTTGCTGGCCAAAGGAAGGCAAGACCAGTGATGGGGCTGCCATCTTATAGCCTCTGGTCAGGCTTTTCTGGAGAAGAAAAGAAAATAAAGGAAAGAAGAAATGGAAGAAAGGAAAGACTCCCTAGCCCTCGGATGCCCTAATAGCGTCGGGGTCGAAAAAAACAAGAGTTAACCAAGAGAGGTTAGATAGTAAAGTTAAAAGAGTGCAAAACACAAGTAAGTGGAAGAAATGTTTTGCTCAGCTTGGGCACCTTGTGATCGCCATCCACATATCCCCTAGATGAGGACCCCAGCTGTTTATAATTATATACCAAGAGGACGAAGATCACTGGGCCGTCCTATGAAACGCTGGAGGGAAAATTTTCTATAGGATCGTAACAGGCCTTGGCCTAATACTTGGAAGGAAGAAGAAGAATGTGCGTATGAACTGCGGGTAAAGGCGGCCGTCAGGCATGACTGATAATACGGCTGGCATCTTATGCCAATTACCTAGAAAAGTGGAAATTTTAACCCCTTATTACATCAATGCCCTTTATAGGCTTGTAGTGGATCATTTTACTTGTTAGTTAGAATCGCAGACGTTTTGATATCGAGTTACTTTTTACACCTCTTAAAATCTGATTACTGTTAATGGATGACCTTCCCCGTTTCCTTTTACATACATAAAACAAGTTTACTCAGACACTGGTCTTTGGAACTCGTATTCTGACTATTCCGAGTTCAAACTACAGTATTGACTAACCTCTTTATTTTCCCAATTTTCGTCAGTTGTCAGTGAAATGTTGATTTGATATTACGTTACTAAGGTCAATATGAACACAATCAAGATCTTATAATCTTAACATATAAAAATTTCGTGTCACGTTGTTTGTCCGCGATGGAATCCTAAACTACTGAACCGATTTTAATAAAATTTTGCACACTGTGTGCAGTTTGATCCAACTTGAGACTTAGGGTAGTTTATAAGTAAATTTATAGTCGCATTATTTCTTATTGCAAATTATTTGTTTATTATTTAACAAAGAGTTATAATTGTCTTTGAGTTCCATACGATTCTAACAGATGGCGGCGGTAATTATCTGTGAGTTCCATACGATTCTAACAGATGGCGGCGTAATTATCTGTGAGTTCCATACGATTCTAATAGATGGCGGTGTAAGGTAATTTGGTTTATTATTTAACAAAGAGAGATCCAGATGGCTGTTCTTTTTGTTGCAACCGCGAATTTCAATTGAATTACAAATATTGATTATTTCATAATTTAAGTGTGTTCAGTGTTTATTTTATTTTCAATATTATTAATTTCGTGTGTAAGTATTGGTTTTAAGTAATCTGGCTGAAAGACAGCAGCTTAATTTAAATTTTTAACGTATACCTTAGCCACAACAACGCGTGGCCGGGACTTCTAGTATAATTATAAAATTAACCGGTGTCGCTGACTTCTGGTCAGCATTTGTTACTACAGAGGAATAGCACCTGGCTGGAATTGATTCACGGTCTTGTGCATGCGGATTATTCTCTGAAAATAATTATTAGGGTTTCATCGGGGTCTCGGTGTTTGATATTGTCCGTGTGTTTACACGTGCTTTAAAAACTTCGAATGGAAAGTGAACAGCTGTAAAAAATAAAATGCAGGGTAAACAAAAATTACAAAAAGAAGTAACTGTGAATCCAAATGATACCATTACATATCTCTATGTAATATTGAATTTATAGTAATGTAAAAATGTAAATAATCTTAGTAATAAATACGAGTAATTCAGGTTCCTCCATGGTATATTCATCTTGTCGTGGTGGAATGACTTGCGTGCATACATTACCCCGAAAACTAAGCCGTAACATTGCTTGCCCATAAGAATTACCCATGGTCGGAGGTCATAAGTAAGACGAAAAAAATCACCTTGGTCGAAAGAGTGACGATTTTTACCTTAAAAATACAACCGTCCAGAAATGCGGACATAGATTCCACTGGGGAGATAAAATAGTCCCTCATTCGGTTCTCCGGGCTGGGACTACTTCAGAAAATTCACGGCAAAGGCTCAAACACAGGGACACGTTCCTAAGAACATGGAATGTTAGAACATTGTATAGTAATGGGGCACCAGAAATATTCACGCAGGAATTAAATAAATCATTCTTAGATATAGTCGCTTTACAGGAAGATAGATGGCCAGGGGAAGACAGGTATCAGGAAACTTTGCATTATACTATGAGGGCACTGCGAGACCTGAATTCGGAACGGGTTTTTAGTCCGAAGGAAGATCCTCTCCGCAATTCGTTATGTCAAGTTTGTCAGCGATATGTCATCACACATTATACTAATGGATAAATTACATGGTTATGTAATCGTAAATATACATGGTCACAGAATACAAGGACGACAAAATCAAGGATGAATTCTATGAAGAATTAGAATGCGTATTTGATAGCCTTTCACGATATCATATGAAAATTATGTTAGGAGATGTCTATCCAGGGCTGGGGTTTAAGACATATTCAAACCAAGAACAGCCAATTTCTGTTTTCATGAAGATAATAACAACAATGTGATTAGATTAATCACCTTTGTCACATAAAGAATCTTACTCCTAAGTGCACAGCATTCCAGCAGGATTTTCATAAATACACCTGGAGTACTCCAGATGGTGAAACTTGAAACCACGTAGATCGTGTATTGGTGGGTAAACGTTGGCACGATAGCATCACCGATGTTACATCAGTTAGAGGGGCAGACTGAAATTCGGATTATCATCTGGTCAGGGTGAAAATCAGAAAACGGTTTTCGCTTATGAGAGAAACAAACGTTAAATACGAATTTGAAAACATTGAATTAAAAAGTTGAGAATTGATGAACTGGGATAAGAATAGCACGTTTAATAATAATTAATAATGGATTTTAAATACTGGAACCTGCAGATGAAAATGTGGCAACCGATCAAGAAACGTATATATATATATATATATATATAGAATGGGAGACTATAAAATATACCATTATATTAACAGCATCAGAAAGCATAAGTTATTTAAAAGTGGCAAAAAATGGTTTGATGAGGAATGAGCCGACAATTTAAATAAATGAAAGCTAGCAAAAATTATTTGATTACACGAGCCAAATTAAGAAAATTTGAACTATTGAGTAATATAAGAAGTGAAACCACAAGGTTATTAATGAGTAAAAGAGGGAATATTTGAGAGAGAAGATTAATGTTCTTGGAAAGAAAGCACAAGAATGAAAAAATCCTCTGAGAAGAATAGAAAGAAATGGAAAGAATGGAAAGAACTAAACTTCCAAAATTGGCTTTCCAATACACTCCAAGTGGACGTAGGGATCAAGGAAGACCGAAACATCGATGAAAAGATCAATAATATCTTCGTTAGGTTTAGCATCACAGGCTATATGCTCTAAAACGGATTTATCCATGATGATGGAAAAAAGAGTAATATCAGAAAAAATATCATGGGATTAGTAGGCCTGTAGAGAGGTAAGGGTTTCAAGCTAGAACAAACATAATTAGAAATGAAAATGGAGATATGATTGCGGATTCCATTAGTATATTAAATAGATGGAAATAAATACTTTAATAAGATATTAAATGTACATGCAAAACTGGATATTAAAGAGATGGTTTACAAACAGCAGAAACACTAGTCACAGAACCAAAAGCATTACAGGTTGAAATGGCGATAGAAAAATTAAAGATGTATAAAGCTTCAAGTTCAGAAACTGATACAATCAGCGGGAGAATTGAGGGACGATATATATATATATATATATATATATATATCGGTTGCTTAGTATGATTTAAAAAAAAATGCTCTTTAAAATTAATGGAAAGAATCGTTTTTCTTGCCAATCTATAAGAAAGGAGATAAAACTGGTTGCAACAACCATGGAGCAACTCATTATTTTCAACGTCATGCATAATTCTAACAAATATATTAGTATCCAGACTTACTCGCTATATCGTCGACGTAATAGGTGAACATCAATGTGGATTTAGAAGAAATAGGTCTACAATAGATAAGATTTTTTAGTATAAGACTGATTATAGAAAAGAAATGGGAACTTAACGGCAATGTGCTTCAACTATACGTAGACTTCAAAAAGGCATTCGATTCAATAAAGAGGGAGAAGTTATATAGTATCCTGCTGGAGTTTGGAATTCCTAAAAAGTTAGACTAATTGGAATATATATATATATATATATATATATATATAAATGGTATAAATAGTGGGATCCGTATAAGAAAACAGTTTTCGGTTAGTTTTAAAATTTACAATGAGTTAAAGGAAGGAAATGCATAATCTCCTCTTTTATTCAAATTTGTACTAGAGCATGCCATCAAATCTTTAGCGACTGGCGAAGGTCTACAAGTAAAATGTGTTAATAAGTTATTAGTTTATTCTGCTGATGTAGTATTATTAAGCGATAGCGAATGGATATTTTAAGGGCCAACATTCACACTCTATTTAATCTTCTTGTATCTTGTAAGTCCATGTTTCCCTTAACAGAGGTTTAGGCGTTCAACCCCTACAGGGAAGAATTGAACCATATTAATTTAGTTACACTTGTATAGATGTCATTTGAGTGGTCAGTGGTCAGCGTTCCGCCTCATACTGACTTCTAGGAAACCAAGGTAGTACTAGGGCGGGAAAATTCGGTATATTTTACTTAGAGGCCTTTTCATTCAGGCTTAAGGTTCTTTTACGAGCCTGAAAATCTTCAGACTCGGGACCCATGGCTTAAAGTCCCTCCCGGAGGACTGGCTCCTTGAATTTTTCCATTATAAAAAAATCCATCGACCCTAGCCGGGTTTGAACCCGCGACCCCCGGGACCAGAGGCAAGGAGCATAACCACTAGTCCTCCGCGGGCGGTGCATATAAACATCAATAAAAGTAAATAAATGGTTCACATAGAAGTTAATTATATGGTGGAAATGGAAGTTAATTTGAAATGAGGAAAATTTGGAGAAGTGGCGTAGGAACAATAATTACAAAAATATATGAATTGCTGAAGTAAATTAATTACACATTTAATTGTGGAACAGTGTGATGACTTTAGACTGCGGGAAGGTGTTTCATGGTTCGACCGGATCAGTCCATTCCAGCCACTTCTATACGTTGTCAGTACAAACAGGTTACGTTAAGTAAAACACATAGCTGTGAGTTACTTTGTTTTCGTACAAATGTTCATAGTACCAGACTGTAATTTAAAATCAATGGTTTGTTCACATTCAAAGTGTGTTCTCATAATGCGATTAAAGACTATACAGTGCAAGTGTAATTATCTCAAAACATTTTTTTATTATATACCTGGGGGTACTGATTTAGGAATACGGTATAATTGATCATATTACCTTGAAATTGTCCAACTCTGCGCTGTTTGCCTGAACTCCTAGGGGGTAAGTTCCATCATTGAGCAACTCTCGAAAATTTTTGAAAGGTGGTTTGAAGACCCGCGCCATTAAATAAGACAGGAAGGAAGCAGAGTAACTTGATATTATTATAAGTCCAATACAATACGTAGTCAGAACAACAATGCGACCAGAAAACATTCTCGTGGTGAAAACTATAACCTGAAATCACAGAAACATATTTTTTTCAACAAGTACCGTCTAAACCCACGAAAGTAGAACAGTTTTCACTCAAATCCATTAGCTATAAGCTTAATACGTATTATTCAAACTATCTACATTTCAGTTACAACTCAGTTAACGTAACAATCATTTTTATTTATTTTTATATCACTATCACGACACGGCTATTCTTAATGACTAAGTTCCACCAAGGGCCGAGTATTGGCGGCATAACCATAGTATTAAGTATTTTTGGGAGGAAATGCCCAAATCCATCCTTTGTCCATCTAGAGAGGTAAGTCAGAAGGCTAATATGATAACCCCATTACCTGACTCTGGTGCAATAAGCTAATCACCTGTTCATTCTAAAATAGCTGACTTTTCTAAACTCTTAGAAACAAAACCGGAGTAATCTCCCTGTTAACTGCGTGTGGCCCTGCTCGTTTGTTCTGCCTTGCCGCGTAGTCTCGCTCACAAAACCGGACGGACCTTAATAAGATGACGAATCTGGATCTCAAAGAAAGACTTGGAATGAGTTCAAGCACCTGGCCTGGAATGGAGTTCGATGGAGAAATTTTCTGAGAGCCCTATCTTCCACGCAGGAATGATGGCAACTTTGATTAATGACTTGATTGATTGACTGACTGACTGATCGATTGACTGATTGGTCGATTAATTGATTGATTGTTCGATTGATTGATTGTTCCATTGATTGATTAATTGATTGATTGTTCGATTGATTGATTAATTGATTTATTGTTCGATTGATTGATTGATTGATTGATTGATTGATTGATTGATTGATTGATTGATTGATTGATTGATTGATTGAATTGATTGATTGATTGATCACGCTTGATTGATTGGTTGATTGATTACATGGAACACTCATTGGTACGAATGCACATATGAGTGTTAACTCTGGAATATCGAAAAAACACCTCGTAAAGTAGCAACTATCAGCCGCGGAGGCAATAGTGGTTGTGCTTCTTACCTCTGGCCCCAAGGATCGCGGGTTCAAACCCGTCCGTGGAATGTGTTGCCAAAGTCTTGAAGATTTTCACACTCGTAAACGCATCTTAAGCCTAAATACAAAGGCCTCTGAGCAAACTTTATACTTTATCGCTCTCAAACATCCTTCAGCAATGCCGTTTTTTGCCCTACTAGATGTCTCCTCAAGTCGGTGAGTAGACAGGCTAGCCACTCATGACAGCTTTGGACAAATAAGGTAACTAAATTAACTTGGTCTAACTAAATTAACTGGTTACTAACTCCAACAAAGGAGAGGCTATGGCCCTCACATTGGGCTACGCCATTATAGATTATATGTAAATTACTTGTGTATTCATCACTGTTATTTTCATCATCATTGCTATCATCACCGTTCACAGTGGTCACTATCTAAATACATTACAAATCTGTTCAATATGTCATCAAACCATATTTACTGCATGATTGCAGAATTCCCGACCAATACCAGGTTTAATTTTTGTAATTTACTCTTCTTATAAAAGTTGGTAGTCTGTATTTTTAAATAGGTAGCCTATCGTATTTTACGGACTATAAGACGCACTTTTTTCTTCGAAAAATTGTCTCCAAAATTCAAATGCTTCTCATAATATAAATTAATATAATAATGTCCAGTGTTTAATTTAAAATTCCCGCCAGTCTTAAAAATGACCCTATATTCGATCCCGCTGGAATTATCTCTATATGGCAACATTGGACTCAACTGACAGAGTCAGTGAACCGATGCGACGAACATGAGTTTCGGGGATTCACAAACTGGCTAACACTGTTTCCCTCCCACCCCGCCATCACAAACCCGGAACACTGTCTAGCCTACGATGCGTCATTGCAGTCTACGATGCCAGTGAACTTGAACAAATGGATGATGGATGAAACCCAAAATGAATTCACGCCGAAGGGAGCTTTAAAACGGCATACAATCAAACAAGTGTGTCAGTAGATAAACCAGTTAGTGGTCTTGAGTGAGATAAAACATATAATTGTTCAATATTTCAAGAAGTGCGGACCGTAAGTAACCTAAACCCAAATTCATAATGTTACCTGTACTAACGTACCTGGTTGATCATTGCATTGCAGCCTACTACCCGCCACATTATAAACACGATGGATATCTATAGAAGAACTACACCAACTAATACTACAAAATAAAAAGCGGAAAGCCTAAATGGATTGTTAGAAGGCGACATCAACTGCCGCATAGATATAGACAACTACAAGACCAAGATAGTCATGGAAAAACTGAAAGAAGAAGGATTCACACTCCTAAATGACAGCAAACTTCCCACGTACATATGCCTCAACGGTAAAAGCACAATCGACCTAGCACTGATAAAAGGCCATGCAAAGGGAAAAATAACCTCCCTCTGGACAAACGCAGTAACACCCATCCGAAAACACCTACCAATGAAAATTAGCATAGCTACACCAAAACTTAAAATCCAAAAAGTAACACCACCAAAGATATCAAGACAAATCGTCAACGAGAAGATCAAAGGAAGTCAGAAGGAATTAAAAGATGTATAAACAGCTATAGAACGAGGGAATCTAGAGTAAGCGACCGCAATAATAGAACAGGTCATCATAGGAGCCACGATGCCAGTAAACTTGAACATGAAGAAATCAAAAGAATGGTATGAGAAGGAATGCTACAACAAAAGAAAACAAGTGATAAGTAAGTTGCAACAAACAAAAAACGACCTGGAAAACATTGCACAAAAAGAAAATTACGCAAAGGAATGACGAAAATACAAAAGACTGATAAAAGAAAAGAAAAAAGCTCATAGCGAACAAAAAAATGAAAGAGATGGCTGAAGCAGCCCTTAAAGGCCCATAGATCGCTATTCGACCAAGAAAACAACAACAAACACAAGTCATACAAATGAAGTAATGGGAACAACATTTCACCAACATACTAAACAAGGAAGGCAGAGACACTCCAGCAACAAGAAATCAAGACCAAAACACAAGACACACAGAATGTACTCCTATCAACCCTGAAGAAATAAGAAAAACAATAAATCAAAGCAAGAACAGAAAGCATCTGGCCAAGATATGATATATAATGAACACCTCAAAAACACAATTGACACACTGAACCCCATATGGGCAAAACTATACAACAAATGTATAAAACTAGGAAGAATTCAAGAACAATGGAGAAACTCGACGATAAAAGTTATATACAAAGGAAAAGGGAATTCAAAAGACCCTAATAAATACAGGGACATCGCTCTTGAAAACGTTCCCTTCAAGAATCTAACAAAAATTATAACAAATAGAGTAAGAGGAAATATCGAAGAGAAGCTCCCTGACGCGCAATTTGGATTCAGGAAAGAGAGGTCAACTCAAACGGCAGTGAAACTCCTCCTTCAAAACATAGAGGAAGCACTCGATAGAAAACAGAAGTTGTACACTGTCTTCGTAGATTTTACGAAAGTCTTTGATCTAATGGACACAGGATTAATAATAAGCAAACTGGAAAGTAACCTAGGAAAGGAGAACGCGTGGACCCAAATCGTTACATCAATAATGAAAGAGAAAATAGCATAGTTACATCAGATGGCCTCTCAAAATCAAAAAATATACTGCAGACAAATGGGGTACTGCAAGGAGACCCATTGAGCCCACTGCTATTCATAATGGCAGCCGAAGAACGTGTAAGGGAAATAGAAGACATAGGAGAGGAAATTTTCGTGTATGCATACGCAGACGACATTGTAATCGGGTCAAAGGACATAAGTAAACTTCAGAACGTCATAACAACTACGGAAAATGGTGTAAAACCCACAGCTTCTATATAAACAAAGCAAAAACAGTTTGAAGACGATAGAACGGTGCAAGATGTGTTGAAAGGTCGGTGCGGAAGAAAGAGACGTTCGACTGATAACGAGAGTACTGCTGCATCGTCTTCAAACTTGTCTCGGATCCTTGTTATTGTTACCCTTGTTGGTGGTGGTGTCCCAAATTCAACCATCCAACGTCGTTGCACTTCAACAACATTCTCCACTTTCCAATAACACTTCAGTATCCACTTACGTTCATCGAATGATAATATCGCCGCCATTGTTGTTTATATCGACGTGAAGATTGATGAACGTGTTGCTATGCTTTTCCGGTACCTTGTGGATCATACACAACAAAAAATGTATTTCTGTCTCATTTCGTTGCTGAGAATTAACGTTTCAAAGAGTGTATACATCAATTTGGAACACTCTATCTGTGTATATATATATATATATATATATATATATGTGGGGCTATTCAAAAAGAGGGAACCGACTTCAAACATTTATTTCTTCCAAACTACAACAAATAGAAAACACAATTCCAACATTCCTTTAAAGAGAAAAAGTTTTAAATTCACTCATCTATGCATTCAATATGATCACCATGTGTTACACGACAAATATCAAAACGGCGGCTCATTTCTTGCCACACACGATTCAGCTGCTCTCTAGTTACAAAATTCATAGCTTCAACAGTTCTATGTCGCAGATTGTCAAAAGTGTCAGGCTTAGGAGGGGATAAAAACACGGTCTTGTACATAAAACCCACATATAAAAATCACACGGGGTTAGATCTGGTGACCTGGGAGGCCACCGGCGATGAGATTGATCTGCTCCTCCTCTTTCAATCCAACGTCCTGGAATGGTGTTATTCAGGTAACGTCGGACGTGGTTAGAGTAATGCGGCCGTGATCTGTACTTCAAACTTTTCCCTTTCCAGGAACTTTGGAATTGTGTTTCTATTTTTTGTAGTTTGGAAGAAATAAATGTTTGAAGTACGCTTCTTCTTTCTGAATAGCCCTGTTTATTAGGTTAATGATACAAATAAAACTCCTGCTGCATTAAATAGTCTAAATTAATTGAAATATACAAAAGAACAAAAATTTTCTCTACACAAAAGTATTGTTATACAGCTACTATGTTTGATCATACATTCTTAGATATAGTCATACTCACAGGGAGGGACCGGAATGAGTTAAGTATAAACTATGCATGTAGTGTATCATCTTTGAAGCGCACTACAACTACAGTCTATGAACGTAAATAAACAGTGATTCGATGGTATTATGCAACACAGCGGAACGTTTACCTGCAGTTATAATAGCACTGTTACTGCGTCGAACTGACGTAAATACTAAACATGTAAAGTCAGGAACAAATATCAAATGCAGCACTTATCCAGCGTAATTAGGGTAACATTTGCTCTCCTCGACGCCAAAGACTGACGTGAAGCGAGTGTACGCGGAACGGCACGACATTAGTTCGCAAATCATCCCCAAATGAAGCCGGTAGATGTTCCTCTGTGTCGGATAATACAGTCTGTTTACTATTAAAATTGTCTGTACGATGTAATAATTAAACTAACTGACTCACTGATATAGATTGTGTTTTACATGTAATGACACAATTCTTAATGATTACGTGATCTGTTTATACTCATAGCGTAAGAGTTCTTTCTTGTATGCATTGACGTCACATATAGCTGAAACGTGACTAACGATACCGCAGTCTTAAGCCATCCCGCTTCCTAAGCCTGGTTCTGATTATTTCAATCAAATAAAAAGAGTCCCGCGCCGTAGCCGAGCGGTTAAGGTAGGAAGCCTTGGCGCAGAGAGAGCTACGGGACTTGCGCTGGTTCGAGTCTCCATGGGGGAAGAAATTTTCTCATGGTATTTCGGCCCGTATGGGACCGGTGCCCACCCAGCATCGTGAGGCAATTGGGTAGCTACAATAAGTAGCTGCTCCAGGTTGAGGAACCAGCTATAACGGCTGGGGGACTCGACATGCTAACCAAATGTCACCCCTACACTGGCTGTTGATCATCTACCTCTGTGATTGACACATGTGGATGTGAAGGGCCAGCAGCCGGCTGGTAAAAGGGCAACCGCTGAAAAGTGGAAAAGACCCTCAATCGGAAAAATAAAAAGAAATATATAAGTGATGACTTACTTCGTCCACACATGACTCCGAATATGTAAAATAACGTATCAAGAGGTTTCAGGACGAGAGGTTGAGATTCAAAGTTGTGTCTATATTTTTCCGTAAGCACTAGACATAGAGCTATTGCCGGAAGAATTGTATAAATGCACAGCCATGTTTTAAAAGCAAATGGCATCAAGAAAGTGTTCCACGCTAATTCATGTTTCTTTGGCATTTTAATAAACATTCTCAGTCTGGAAAAAAATGAAACATTTATTATGATTTATTAATATTATATTATTAAGTAATAAATTATCATTACTGACTAGTGAAATGAATTCCCTCTGCTTTCCCTCTGGATTATCTATAAGCGGATTCCATCTCCCTTTTTCATTCCACGTTCGTGGCAAATGTCTTGCCCATAATACTCTACAAGATTCAACTGTTCTTATTATATATTTTTCATAATCCATACTAGAAAAGTTCATGGTAAGTATCCGTTGGGGTATTAAGACACAGTAATAGAATATATGAATAAAAACAATAATATATTCACCTTGTAGGTCCTTCACCTCAACTTAAGTAGTTTTAAAACTCTATAGGCCTTTCGGACTACTCCCATCATCAGCAGAACGAATTAGGTCTGTACTTGTTGACCCTTCTTGAAGCATTCAACAAGCACTCAAAAGTGCTTCACAATTAAATTGACAATGGAAGAGAACACAGGATTACCTTCTTTCTTTAAACAAACCTTCCATTTATCTAAATAGGCCTACTTTACCTTACAATCGTAGTTTTGTGAGGAATATGTCATTGTTGTGCAGTAATTCGTGAATTTAAAGCAACAATCACCAAATTTTATAAGTACAGTTTTGAGAAAATGAAATAAATATAAATGCAAAATACTCATTCTAATGGGACGTGTTATTTAGCATAAACAGACTTTTTTCTCAAAATTAAAAAATGGTGGGTTATGAATTTTACTTAATATTTGGAATCAGCAGGTTGAAATACATAATAAATACCAAAATTATTTATGTAACAAAATCATGTTGACCATTGAATCCATTCTTTCTATTTAATTCGAAAAACTTATTTTTCCAAATATTACTACATTACCGATGTATCTTGTCTATCAATTTTTCTCCTTCAAATTTTATCAGTTCTGCTGGAATCCCATCAAAACATAATGCTTTATACATCTCAAATTTTTCAATCGCCATTTCAGCCTTTAATGCGCTTGGCTCTGTGACCAGAATTTCTGCTGAACTGTGAATCATTCTCTTTAATATCCTGTTTGATATGCATATTTAGTAACTGATTAAAGTTTTTTTTTCCATCTATTTGATATATTCTGAAATCTGCAACATGTTCTCATTTTCATTTCTAGTTATTTTTTCTAGCCTGAAACCCTTTCCATCCTAATTCTCTAAAATAATTATCTGATTTTCCTATTACCGTTTGGCCATTACCATTTTCTCTCTATATGACAAACAAACCTTAGTGGCATGTAGACTTACAGAATTATTAAAAGAGAATAATTGTTTTTTATCTAATAAGAGTTCAAAACAATTGAACCATTATTATTAATTCCCTAGACAACTAATTTTATATATTTATTGTAATAATTATTCTTGTTAAGTTTTAATAATTATTTTAACAATTATTTTTATTGGTGGATGTAATCAAATATGTATCTACAACATCCTTAATGATTAATCAGATAGTCATTTAGAATGATAATAACAAACATATTATTTCAGTCTTACAATGATCCATTCTGTTTTTTCCAAATTATAATTTAACCACCGCCATTGTAGATACGTTTCGCAAATAAAAAATGCATGTAGAATATATTGTGCTCGCAAGTTTTTCTACACACTACGTATAAATAAATTATTTTATTATATATGAATTATGTTATCATACTTAAATCTGGTAGTTGGATAAATGAAGTCTACAGCATCCATTCTTGATTTTGTCCAAATGAAGTCTGCTATTGAAATATGAATGTCATTTTTCAATATCATGGAGATAAGTCCATTCCAAGAACCATTTGACACAGATCCATATGCTTGGTCCAAAGGTTTATAATAATCAGAGCTGGAACATCCACATTAATATCAATGAAAAATTCTAGAAAAACGACAGTACTTTAAGTATGTTGGAAACTCACTTTAACTCGATTACTTTTGTTCATCTAGAACCTCCAATCATAATATTTAAGTTCAGAATGTACTACTACTCGGCCGCGTTAACGTTTTAGCCAGTGAGGCGCTAGTGGTGAAGATGGGAAAAGTGTCTCTTTCCGCCGAATGACTGAGCAAGTGGTATAATCAGTGGCAAATTATAGTGGTAAGCCTATTTGAACAAGGAGATGAAGTTAATGAAAGATTGTCCGAGCTTGTATGCCCCTTTAACGAAACCCTTTTTAGAACCAGCGTGCACAACAATCCAACGCTGATCTGCACTGTTGTTCTTTAGTACCCCATCAACATCATCAGCTTGCCAACACTTACTAACCGTGTAAGTCGGATGTATTCAGGTCTCATCCAAATACACAAGGATTTTTTCTTGTTTTCCACTAGATCATCATTATTTTTAATTCTCCTCAAATGTCATGCTCTCTGCGCTACTATATCATTCCTCTACATTAAAACAGTCTCTTATTTTTACACTTTTTAAACTTGAAGCCAATTTTGTGTAACAGTTTCCGTAAGTATTGTTTTCCTCCCTTAAATCCAGTATCCTCTTCTAATTTCGCTAGCACGCTCTTCAATATAGAGACTTCCTTGTATGCACTATAAAAATTGCTTACCGTCCGCCTAATTACATTTATGTCGAAATCATCTATTACTATTTTTCTGGAACTGGTTGTTCGATTTTTTCCTGGCGATTTCAGTTTTTCATCATTGGTGACATTTTTGACTCTTTCTTTATCTTGCATATTGTTGCCTCTGATTTTCCGGTATCTTCTGCCGCACGTTTTGTTCATTCTGGATAGAGATTTTGAACCCCCTGCCCCTTTATTTTCTCCTCATCGCAAAACTCGATAACTTTCTTAATAATTTCACGGCCTTCACTGTAAATATGGGTCTAACTTTCCCACTTGACATTGTCACTAACAACAGACTATCCACGACTAACCGTTTTGTAAAATGTCAAATTTGTAGATTTTTGTCTTATCTACAATGTAGGATCAGTCTAAAAGTAATGCCTATTTTTTTCTCTTTTAACTGTGAAGATATTACAATCCACTTTACGTACTGTGAAACCCACAACATTAAAGATTAACTTCTCAGTTTTCAATATAATCTCCGTCCATTTGCAATGTTTTTGCCCACCTTTTAACAAGGGCATGTTTGAGGAATTGTGCCGAATTGAATTTTTTCACATAACTTATTAAAAGAGAAAAATGGAGGAATTACTTTGTGACTGACCCTCGTACTTTATAAGTAATGTATTTGTTGATCTTCAAATTTAACGAAAACAACAAAAATGAAACTAATAATGACGTAGATATTAATTTTGTTTGAGAGAAGAAAATGAACTATCTAAAAACAAGTGCGGTAATTGTAGAAGCTTAATTCGAAAATGTTACGTGTGTGGCAATACCTGATATCTTGAGACGAGAATTCCAGGATTGGACTGAGACTACTAGAATACAAAAATGTGTCGTGACGAGGCACTGTTACCTTGTAATCCAGTGTAGAAGATAACTGTTCAAATCTGGACGCCAGATAAATAGGAGTGCAAACATTCAGAATTAATAATAGTAATAATAATGATAATTCTATCGTTCTAATTTAGTGGTAAGTCATTCTTTCAGACGCAACGGACACACTCCTGACAAGTTTCCTGGATCAAGTTTTTACATTGTTTTTCCTCTCCTATAAGACAAATGTCAGAAAACTTTAAAATCCAAATATTCACCGAAACCATCTGGCCAGAATAATAATAATAATAATAATAATAATAATAATAATAATAATAATAATAATAATAATAATAATAATAATAATAATAATTGACGCCATATCCATCTATAGTAAAAATGTATAAGTGAAAGGTGTGTCTTGTCTTACGCCTAAATGTTCATGTTGTCTCTGAGATCGCCTGGGCATTGAGCTGATTAATCATCCGGGGAATTCTTGTGCATGTATTTTCATGGTGATACTGAGCTAAAAATATTCTTTCAACAGGTCGTTACCTAAGAGCTTGGATGAGGCACATAAAAGAACTTACAAAGGGAGAAGTTAAAGTAGAAAAGAAAGATAATAATATAGGCTTATTACTGCTATTGTTACTATTATAATTATCATTATTATTGCTATTATTATTATTATTATATTATTATTAATATTGTTATTATTATTATTATTACTATTGTTATTATTATTATTATTATTATTATTATTATTATTATTATTATTAATGTTTCGGAAAATTTCACATAAGTTTTATCAGACTCCTCAGTACAACTCGATGGCACGACCAGTAAAAGACCAAAGCATCTTGCCAGAGAGTTCTTATAAGCAGATGATGAGGGTAAGAACTGTAGAAAATGTTCTGAGATAATAAAAAATACTGAAGTTAAAAGTAAGTTTATTTCCAACATAACATTATTCTAATTTTCCGTGAATAAAAAAACTGACAAACACAATATCGACGGTCTAATTATAACGTTCAATATACCGGAAAAAAGAGATGTGTGCAAAGGGAATTCTGAATGTTTTAAAACAAATATTCGTCCAAGATTTATTAGATACAGATAGATAGAAATATGTAAATTTTCAACGTCGAAAATAGACCTACAATATGTGTTTGAAATAGTTGTTTTTTTTTATTTCTTACTATATCTCAATTTCGGTTATAAAATACACTACAAACTGAACATTATAGTATAATGGTGGATTTATTTATTTAGTCTTACCTGAAATTAAGTTTCCTTTCGATAATTCGCCAAATATGTCCATAGTAACCACCAACGTCCACAGGTTTACCATTAATTTCTTTTAATATTTTAATAGGATTATCCTGCAAATGGCAACTTATTAGATCCCTTAAAATTATTTAATAATAGGAATACAGACTTTAAATGATATAAGCTGTACTTTTTATACAGTTTGTATATCTCGGGAAATGTAACAAAAATATCAACTTTTCTTATATATTGATTTAGGCTTTCACGGCCCGAGTTATTATGATGGTCTTGTAGAAGATTTGGGCTGTTGGCCGTGGTTTTGAGGCTTGTATTTCCCCGACCTTTCGCCAGGGACTGTGTCCGGCATCCTCAAGGGTTGTCTTGAGGATGCCGGACACAGTCTCTGGCGAAACGTCGGGAACTACAAGCCTCAAGACTTCGGCCAACAGCCCGAAAATCTTCTACAAGATCGCCATAACTTTTTTTTATACCTCAACACTTTATATTTTTATTGTTTAGTTCGGAAACGGAGTATGAAATGATGGAGAGATTATATATTTTGTTATTGAAAGTTCCTAACTGTTATAACTTACTTCAGTAACAATGCTATTGAGTAGGTCTACATAGCGAGTGCTAGTACGACTGCATCGTAAGCACGGTGTAACGAAAAGTAATTTCCGACACAGTGGATTATTAACCTGCTTCGTTTGTGAATGATTTGCGAAATAATGCCCTGTCACTCCGCGTACACTCGCTTCACGTTAGTCTGTGACGTCGAGGACTGCAGTGCAGTACTTTACGTAAGCTGGGTAAGTGCTTCACTTGGTATTTGTTCTAGACTATACATGGTTTAATAGGCTGTTATTTTATGCTGACAGTGTAGTATTATCAAGCGATAGCGAGGAGATATTAAGGGACAACACGAGCACTCTATTGAGTAACACTAAGCAATTGGGCTGGAAGTAAACATCAATAAAACTAAATACATGTTCGCACATAGAAATGCGTTATACTATGGAAATGGACAACTAATGACGAATGAAGGAAATTATGAGGAGTGGCTAATATCAAGTATCTAGGAACAATAATCACAAATAGGAATGAGATGTACAAGAAATTAAACATAGGCTCAATTCTGGAAACGCATGCTATTATGCACTGCAGGGACTCTTGTCGTTCCAATTCCTTTAAAAAGTTTAACTGAAAATATATAAACAGTTATTCTCCCAGTTATATTATATGGATACGAAACGGAATCTTACTATAAGGGAGAAAAGAAGATTACGAGCATTTGAGAATAAAGTTCTTAGGGAAAATTTTGGGCCAAAAAGAGATGAACAAATATATGAATGGAGGAAACTACATAATAGTGAGCTACATGATATGTATAGGAAGCCAGATATTAGAACAGTTAAATCTCATAGGCTGCGATGGGCAGGATGCAAGAGGGGCATGGAAGCTTCTTGTAGGAAAACCAGAGGGTAAACTCCCAGTTGGTAGACCAATAATGAGGTGGGAGATAACGTATATCATGATTTGAGGGAAGTAGATATACAGGGGATGATTGGAAAACATTGGCTCAGGATAGGGGTGTATGGAGAGCTCATGTTCGCGCGACCATGAACCTACGGGTTCGATAGAGCCTATGAGTTAGTTCTATACATGGTTAGTGTCTACGTCAGTACGACGCAGCTGCAGTGCTGCTATGACTGGAGGTATGTCGTATAGGTCCTACGTGTATTTGTGTTATAATATTGGTTGAAAAATTCTATTCCCCTTTCATTGTACTGGCACAAAACGATTTTTCTGGGAGAGCCTAAGTAATTAGAATAAATAATTATTATATGTTTATCATTAGAGAGCGGAATTTGTTCCACGATGTCGGTGACTTACTTGTACTGATATTGACTGTACTGGAGCGATCGTAAGGGGCTGGGACAGGGTGTATCACACGTCTGCATACCTATCGGGCGATAGTTCTGTAATATAAGCATTACTAAGCAATATAAGGTGCATAATACAATAAAACATACTAATGTTATACATTTCTTACAACATATTATACCACACAGCGGAACGTTTACCTCCAGTCACAGTAGCACTGTTGATGCATCGCACGGAGGTTGATACTAACCATGTATAGTCAGAAATAAACAGCAAATGAAGCACTTACATTGTTCATCATTGCTAGTATTCCTGTATACAAAAATTAATTGAAACTAACAGATTGACGTGAAACCAGTGTACGCAGGATGACACGGCATTAGTTCGAAAATCATCCACAAACGAAGTAGATCAATGTCCGCTGTATCGGATAATAATGAAACGTTTTAAGACAAAGACTGTCCTATCACATGCACATTTTTTATAGTTTATACCAATACAAGTAAGTCTTCGACATTATGGAACAGATTCCGCTCTCTATTTATCATATTCAGAAACCATATTCTTTATTACGTTTATCGTATATTCTTTATTTATTTATAATCTAATCACAAAATATGTTGACAATTTATATCGTTTAAGGCAAATTGCAGCCCAATACGTGAAGGCAAGAAGAAGAAAAAGGAACATGATATTAAACATATATATTTAAGATAATGGAAATTCTATTTCCAGAAACAAAAATGTCTGCACTCAGTGAAACAAAATAAGCTGTATATGCCCTTGGAAACTACGTTTGAAACATTCTTGCAGAAGAAAATTTTACGTATAAGAAAATTTATGCAATGTTAAAAAATAAATATACTGAAACCAACCAATTAAAAAAATAGTATACAATACAACTGTGTTATGTGCGCTTTAGATTTTTATCTCCGTGTTTCGTTTTATCTTCGATTCTCTTATAGTGCACTTCCACAAATTTATCGCAGTATACGATGATTGGATGGATATTCTAAAAACATAATTAAACAGAGTGTCCACAAAGTCTTGCTACCAAAACAATGTAACTTGGCTCGTAAACTATTTGAGATAGAGACTTACGGTTTTTGCAACGTATTCTACATCTCTCAAAGTTTGGTTTACATTTGTTGCAGATCTGATTTAAATGATAATGATGACACCACAGGAAAACATCCAATGTGTATGGTGGTATGCTGAGTCTGGTAAATCACCAGTACTTCCATATCCGAACGACATGGCGGTAACATGTCCAGACGCAAAGAATTCCGCTTCATCAGAGAATATCATCCTCTGCAGGTACTCATCGTCTTCGTCAATTGGTTCAGCATGAAATCAGCAAATTCAGCACGCAGAGGGAAGTCAGCTGGCAACAACGCTTGCATAATTTGCACTTTATAGGCCTGAAGATGTAGCCGCTTATGGAGAACTATATGAATGGTTGAATTTGGTAAATTCAGTTCCCGTGAAGCACAGCGTATCGATTTTTGAGGACTGCGTTAAAATGCAAATGCACATTGTCGATAGTTTACTGGCTCACAGCTGGTCGTCCACTCCGTGGCAAGTCCATTACACTGCCAATCGCTAGAAATTTCTAGGCCCATCTAATTATGGATTATTTGGACATAGGATCTCTTCCACATTGTCGGCGGAAATTTCGCTGAACAGTTACTGAAGATTTACTAGACTCAGCATACGACCATACACATTGGGTCTTTCTCTGAGGTGTCGTCATTATTGTTTAACTCACAAACTTCAACAAATGTAAACAAAACTTTGATTGATGTAGAATATGTTGCAAGAAACCGCATGTCTCTATCTCAAATAGTTTACAAGCAGAGTTACATTGTTTTGGTAGCAGGACTTTGTAGACATTAAAATAATACATTTTAGATGTTCAATATATTAATTTTATACTTACATTTATTACACCTGTTTTTATTATAAGTTTATGAAAGTTGATTCTTCTTCGAACAAATCCTGACTGGCTCAGTGTAAGAATGTCTTTGGATTTGTAAGCTCCGAGACGATATATTTGCAGAGGTGACGTAGGTTTCAATCTGAATACTTCACTCAGTAGTTGTCCATTATCAGATTGAACTACAAGGAACTCGGAATCCAATGGAATGTTAATATTCATGAAGAAGTTTCTTACGGAAATTTCCGAAGTCAAGAAAATTAACCAAAAGGCTTTCGACAAAAATTCTTCTTCTGACAACTAAAAATAGCAAACACAGATGTTTATATGAAACGAATAACTGGATACTGATCTATAGTTTCTGAATTCAATTGCCAGTCAAGAAATTATAAAAATGTATCTATACACCCAAAAGTTGGATCTGTTGAGTTAATACAATTCGCCGTTGGCATTATTTTGTTCGTGTTAGGTTCAATTGCAATATCAAGTTGATATAATTACAATTACAATAAATCATATAACGAAAAACAGGAAAAACGTCTTTAAATTATTATATTGGCAAGTACTCTTACCTGTTTACAACGTATTTATTTAATTTCATACATTTTTTCATATCATGCCTACTTTAAAGCCTAATAAAATGGCTGGAAAAAGGAACAAACAGTACCAAATACCGTATTATTCACAAAACAAAACCAATTTTCTTGGATATATGAACAAATAATCCATGGCCCAATGCAAAGTGAATGCAAAAAGTGATTAATAATTTTACAAAAAACAAAACCAATTTTCTTGGATATATGAACAAATAATCCATGGCCCAATGCAAAATGAATGCAAAGTGATTAATAATTTTACAAATAAACAATTAAAAATTATATTTACGTAAATAAGTTCCCACCATTACTACTATTCATTATATGGCTAATTGAAAATAAAGTATTCTTTATCTCATTTCCTTAGTTTGACTTTCCTAGTGTAGGTACTTCAACGTGTCCCAAGTCTCCCCAAGCATTTCAGTGACGCGATTTTACAAGAGAGGATTTTTAAACTCTAGATTACTTTCACACATTTTTCACCACACAAGGGCATGAATTACTTCCACGGATGAGTTTTTAGGGCACCTTCGAGACAACATGTATATTTAAACAAGAAACATCATTCAGTCATAATTCATAGTAAACAAGGCGCAAATGACAAGTTGATTGTGATGGCCAAATGGTGTTAGGACACCTTTTATGAGCCTTAAGGAGACCCGGAACATCATATACTTATAATGTTAAATGTAAGGAACATTTTCTCCTGAAATATTAATCAAGTTGAAATTTTTACAGTGGAAAGGTTCATATATTTAGAGTCTTCTACCATGAGGATTTATATAGGTATGCATTTATATCAAAAATAAAATTTGTTTCCTTTACGAATATTTTCTTTCAGTTTTTTACACTGTATTTTGCAACCTAAATTATTTAATTACTGACTTATCACAACATCAAAATGGTACACATTGTATATTAGCACTATATTGAAGCCCTGGAAATTCCAGGTCTCTAGCTTAATAGTTTAGAAGAAAATGTTCTTTATATATTGAAAAAATGAATGCTGACTATGGGAGGGAGTTGACGGCTCACGCCCACATTTTAAAGGGACGGAGAATATTTAAAACAAATAATAAACACACTTAGAAACAAGATACAGGCAAGATAATATTATACCACATTAAAGAGGAATCATTCTAGTATTTTAATTGATAAAAAAATGAAAATGCATTTTTTCATCACATCTAGCCTTCCGGGTCCCCTTAAAATTGCCCGAAGTTTCTCTTACAGAAAAAAAGAAAAAACTCTCCGAGAAATAAAATGCACGTTGAAAAAATATTTTAACAATTATGATACAATTTCCATTTAATTTTCTGAATTGTACGTTTGGATGTAAAAAGGACCTCAGTGAGAAAATGAAGTTTTGAAAAAAAATACTCTTAAACATTTTAAAGTACTGGTCCGGTTATCTTTATTACAAAGCTTTACAGCCAATGCTTTTGTTAAATAGTAATTTACAACGTTTAAATAATATTTCAGAAGAAAATCTGTGTGCAACGTTTGACAAATTATTAATCTTTGAACATTGGCTCTCTCAGGATATTTTTCTTGAAACGGTGAAATACACACAAACATATTATCATCATCATCATCATCTACCGCCATGGTTTAAACCATTTCTGATCTGGTCCGGCTCCATATTATAGTTGCTCGCTACATATTTTAAATGGTCGTCCACGACTTCTATGTCCTTGTGGATTGTAATTTAACATCTTATAAGATATCCATTCTTCACGTATTATTATTATTATTATTATTATTATTATTACTATTATTATTATTATTATTACTATTATTATTATGCATAACAATTATGTGCTTTCTGCACAAATTAATGATAATATGATGGAATACGTAGGAACGCAACATAAACTCAAGTTATTTATTATTATGCATAGAAACGTATATTCATTTTTCATAATGAAATGAAAATGTCATAGAATACAAAAGGAGCTCGTTATTTCAAAACATTTCTGATTAAACATATTTAATCACAACACTTTACAAACTATATACTGTAGCTAGCTACAATATTCTTATATGACTGGTACAAGAAAAAACCAGGTAAGCCACTGTTCCTTGAAACCGAGGAAACACGCTTTCAATTATAAAACATAGTACACTTCTTTACCTGTATGCTAAAGTTTTAAGGTAGATAAATCCATGATTAAACTATTTGTTTTGCTGTTTCATACTTCTAAAAGATAGTCCTTTCCTTGGATAATCTAATAGCATCTCAAACTCCATTTCGACAAAAAGGTGACTTACCTGGTCCTTTCCCTGGACTATACATGTCACTTGTATCATCCGATAAACTGTCATCTGTTACTGAAGTTCTTGGCATGCCCTGGTTCTCGGTGATGCTGTTAAACCGTTACTCAAACAAAGCTACTTCTTCTTCTTTCAAAAACTCATAAAAGACTTCCAACACCTCGTATCTTATGTGCTGTAGATTTTTCTTGGGTACAACAGGGACAGTATTACTAATCTGATCGGTTTCAACACAAAAACTGTTCACCAGATACAATTGTAGAAAAAACAAACCAAACATCGCCAGTAGTAGAGTACACTAACTTAAAATACTTCCGTAATGTGAAGACTTTACCTTCAGGCTTGTGTTTTCTTTGTCAAAAAAATCGATTCTAGGTTGTTTCCTAATTTCTCGGCATCCCTTTCTAATTTACAACCTCGTCACTATCACTTATAAAGTTATCATACGCAGATTCATTTGCAATTCTGCTTTGTTTAATCAGTTTCTTGGAATAAATGGTAAAGTGTCTGTCGCATTGCAGTACCAATAGCCTCGAATAGAAAAAAAAGAGACACACGTTTTACCATAAGTGACGCAGATATGAACAGGACATTCACATAACCATTTTGTCTGTCCCCCAGTACGTATGGCCCGAAAAGGTTTTCGTAATGAACATGGAAACTTTTGAGATTTTTCAATAGAATGGTCCAGAAACTATGCGGCACTTCCTGAATTGTATTTGGACTCAGTCACAATACATCACTCTATCTTCAGCATTATGACAATACACCTTATTCCATAATAACCTTTTGTACAGTTGAATATTAACATTCAGTTTAGGGTAGGGGCTGATTTTTATCACAATCAAACTCAATGACAAAATATGTAGGGTTTTCATTCATTGTGTCCAAAACTTTATCATTTACATTTTGCTAATAAATGACTCCCCGCTTTTGAATATCTAAATCAGTCTTTGTTCAATATTAGCTGGATTTGCTCCTAATTGCACCTGAGACTTTTTTGTGATAAGTCATATGTGTCAGTTGGTGGTCTTCGAAATGTGTACGGCAACATCTCTCTAAGAAAACTTATAGAAGTTGGAGTACTTCTTTTCTGGACACTTATTTTCCTTTTTTTACTTTTTTTTTTGCTTTTTTAATTCACGGAAAAGTTCATAAAAATACCTTGTTACATCCAAGCAAGAGTTAATAACAAAGTTGAGGCTGCTAGATTCCATGCCTCGACAGAGTGTTTTAACAGATGTAATATATGCCCTGTGTTCACGAACAATCAACCAATCATAATCAGATATTGTTTTAAGCCAATTTAGGTGATTTATTCTACTTTCTTCAAATCTACCATTATCCTTAGGTTTTTGTTAAATAATAAATAACCTCTGAACAGAAATCTGAAATAAGTAAATGAGAAACTTGGGGCATACCAATAATCTGGAAGTGTCCACCGCAGTCACATCCTCATGACATTTCAAATGATCTTTAATTGGAGCTATATTTCGTGATTATTTACATTTTTGTCACACAATCTGATATGAGTAAATCTTGTATTGGATTATTTTCCTGATTATAAAATGTTGTGTGCAACTCTTTCTGATTTGCTGGTCTATAGCACTTGTTGGGCAGAATTCACTTACTATCTTAAACAATCTTGTAGAACAACATGTCCATCTACTCTTCTATACGATAATTCAAAATTTCTTACCTTCCTAAAGTTAGATTCCACTTTTCTTGATTGCACC
The DNA here is from genome assembly GCA_030220185.1 of Diploptera punctata. Classification (NCBI taxonomy): domain Eukaryota; kingdom Metazoa; phylum Arthropoda; class Insecta; order Blattodea; family Blaberidae; genus Diploptera; species Diploptera punctata. The sequence goes on from JASPKZ010008779.1 coordinate 252,407, forward strand.
CTTTTTTTCGCCCAGGATTCCAGGTTAGTTTACATACAAATTAACTACATGAATCATAATCATAAAGTACACTCCCTTTAATCTGTGTTATAGTTACTTCCAAAGTATAGTAGAATGTCTTAAAAGCAACTAGTAACTCGTTTGACACAGCCTGGATGTTAGAGAGCTTATCTCTCCACACTTGTTTGCACAACCCCAACACTCTCAACTGTAATGTTAAGGTAATTACATTTCAAGCCACATATTTCAAACCATAAAGATTACGAAACAACATGTTATAAGCTGAAGGTCCTGAGTGACCGGATGTCTCTTTTACATCCAACCGTTCAATTGGCAGTACTGACGTGTGAACAACTTGAAATAGCCTCCATGTGTTTCCTTGTTACTAAAAATATTGTAAATGATTCACCACACATTGATAACGACCAGTATAAGCAATGATAAATATTGTGTTTTCGTACATACTCGTATTTTGGATATATTATTTTTATTTTAATTTTAAATTTATATAGTCTTAACCTTCAACATTACATACGGGCAATTTCATTCTGGCAAATTTTAGGTGTTATATTTTGTATTGTTATAGAATGCGTGTTAATATTATTTATTTATTTATTTATTTATTTATTTATTTATTTATTTATTTATTTATTTATTTATTTATTAGTACGTCCATTACGATTAATAATTAAATTCGACGAAATATGAAACAAAAACACACAGCAATGAATGAATTTAGTATTGGGGCGACATTGTATTCTCACTTTGCAGTATGAACTTTTATTTCATACATAATTAAAACATAAATATATTGCAAATAAAAATATTATTTTCATTTAAATGGTAAATTTTATTTCTTAAAAAATCGCTATTAAATAACACCAGTCAACAAAAATGAACTTTTTTTTCTTTCACAAAAATAAAAATATGAGATTTTAGAAGTATTTTTCATCCTGAATTTAAATATCATTTCAGAATTTTCCTATCAGGCAAGAGTTTTCTGTGATATAAATTCACATTTGTTTATAATTTTATAAAAATCCATCTAACTCTAACTCATTCTGATTTACCTATAAAGTGGTAGATAGTGATTTTCAGACATATTTTGCATCTGGAACATCTCTCTTCTTGGTCAGCCAGCATATTAGAACTCCACTTGCCTTGGTACCTCTTTTCCATTGTGGAATTAGAAAATTAAAACAAGCACGAACCTTCACAATCTTGTCTTTTGGTGGTTCAGCATGACATTACATATAATTTCCTTAAATACAGCTTGAATAAAATCGTTACATATAAGGTAAAGGTTCCTACGACAGGTCTAAGAGAATACTAAAATGAATTTAAAAAAATAGCTGTCACAAAAACACTGTGCCTAATGGAAAAGTGTTGAATACATATTTGAATTCAGTATGAAAACATGCACTAGATTCACTAATCAGGTTTCTTGTGAAGAAAACCTTGTCCACCAGTGTAATTTTAATTCCTCTTAAACAATTACAATCTGTAGAAAAAGCAATATCACATACAAATTAATGTGGAGCCAACTTTTTTCTTCTAATACAGACAAAAAAAAATAGAAATAATTTTCGTGTATTTACATCTTATGACCACCTCAAACTTTTTGGCATACTGACAATTATTTTCTGAGTATATTGCGGGTCAATAGAAGCCCATTCTAAATATAGTCTTTTTTTTCGGGTCACGTTTTGATTTTATTGTTGTTTTATACATTTACCTCATGTCGGGTTGAGATCTAGATTTTGGGGAGTGCATTTCCATGTCCTTGGAACAGTCACATAACGACCTCATTCTCTTTTCGCACGTTTCATATTTTGGTATAGAATGTGAAACTGTCTTAATATCTCAAGTTCTCAGCACTCTTATGTGTATTTTTTCCTGAATTTTTAGATGATCGTCATGTCTCATTTTACAGTCAATGAAGCTCATTTCACCAATAACTGTTGTAGAAATATATCCGCATACCATGATATGCTTCCACCGTGTTCAACCTTAGGCTATAAATTCTTACTATTTAAATATGTATTTGCTTTACGACATACAGTTACCATTCCTTCAGAATGATAAACATTTATCTTGGTTTGGCCATAAAAAAGAGCACAATTCCACCAATACTTATCCTTATTAACATATTATTTTGCGATTTGAGTTTCTTGCTTCTATTCACTTCACTTACGTATGTTTTTTTTTTCTCTCTCCAGATATTCCATTCTACTCGTACCTTGCATTTGTAATAACATTTCGTATTGTTTCTGTGTTCCATTTCTTGCCGAACTCCTCCCACAATTCAGATTGTTTTGTCGGTGCACTTATTCTCGGATTTATTTTAACCACTGTAGTATGACTGGACTGGAATTGGGACTGGAAGTAAATATCAATAAATCTACATATATATCCGCACATAGAAATGCGCTATATAATGGAAATGGACAACTAATGACAAATGAACGACATTTTGAGGAAATGGCTGATTTCAAGTATCTACGAACAATAATTACAAATAGGAATGAGATGCACAAAGAAATTAAACATAGGCTCAATTCTGGAAATGCATCCTCTTATGCATTACAGAGACTCTTGTCGTCCCAACTCCTTTCAAAAAACGTTAAACTGAAAATATATAAAACAGTTATTCTCCCAGTTCTATGGAAGCGAAACATGGACTCTTACTTAAGGGAGGAAAGATGATTACGAGTGTTTGGGAATAAAGTTCTTAGGAACATTTTTGGACCAAAGAGAGATGAACGGACAGGTGAATGGAGAAAACTACATAATAGTGAGCTACATTGTATGTATAGGAAGCCAGATATAATAAGAAGACTTAAGTCTCATAGACTACGATGGGTAGGACATGTGGCATATATGGGGGATGAAAGAGGAGCATGGAAGCTTCTTGTAGGAAAACCAGAAGGAAATGCCCAGTTGGTAGACCAAAAATGAGGTGCGAAAATGGCATTATCCATGATTTGAGGGAAGTATATTATACAGGAGATGATTGGAAATCACTAACTCAGGGTAGGGATCTGTGAAGAGCTTATGTCCGCGCGGCCATGAACCCATGGGTTCGATAGAGCCAATGAGTTAGTATAACTCTTATTTCTAGCTCAGATTTTTCTAGATTGTCCTCTTCATGGAATACTTTCTATTGTATCCTCTTTTTCTGTATTTTTTACAACGTTTTTAACACTAATTACATTATAATTTAGGATATTAGTTTTTTTCTTGGAATTTACCATTTACTTTGGTATATAACATGCTGGCTCGGTTCATTGCCCCTATTCCATCGTTTTCGCACCATACTTCTCTTATTTACTTCAATAGGTCCACGTAACACAGACTGTATATACGATTTAATTGAATACCTTGACCAGATAAATCAAGAGGCCCATTATTAAATTGTAGCACTGTTATGGTGTTAGATAGAAATTAATGTAACATGTGATATTGGTTTAAATATTTATTATATTGATCATCGCAAACTGATTTAATGCTCTCATTTTGATCGTTTCTTTACAACTTTTACATTTTAATTGGTCGATGTTATCCATCAATCGGCTAAACGCCATTTTTATAATAATATTTTTGATGCCATCTGTTGCACTGGCTCATGAAGTAAATGTACGAACACGTTTAGCGCCAAATCTTTAAATAAACATGTAAACGCCATCAGTCCTATCCGAGACTCTATTTTGCAACAAACGGCTATGAAGCCAAATCTTCATAAATGCTAATTTGAGTTTTGCATCATACAGCTAAGCGCCAAATGTTCCCGCTCTTGGAATTTTGATGCATAACTGTCAAACAAGGAAAATAACTTGCAATATCCAGTATTGTTAGTTGGCACCACAATAAATAGTGAAGATTGACTTAAACTTTAAACGTATTTTTCTCAAAACTTACATAATGTCGCATAGCCGGTTGATGCATAAAGCCGTGCAAGTGCAAATAATGACCCGGAAACATGGCAGAAAAGAATGTCTCAATGCTAAATATATTACTCTATATGTTTTTGTGTCTTATGACAAACTCCTTAGTTGGATTCAGAAAAAAAAGTACTTAGTATACTTTTCAATGTTTTTTTTAATTTACTGATAGTTTGCATATTTATTCATCTTGTATCTGATAATGACCTTGAAAATAGTATCCAAAAGGCCAAATGTAGCCCCCTGGGTACTAGTGTTATCACATCAGGGATACACCCATTGCTAAAACCTATAGTGACACTTACCTGTTTTATGTAATCATGTACGCGCTGAACATTAAAGCTGAACACAAAAAGCGGTTTGTTTTGTGGACATTGGTATATATTTCCATTAGCTATCAATGTGGAGGCTTGAATTGTATTTATCTGAGTGCCACGTTCCCAATACTTCTTCATATATTTATGAAATACATACTTATGCAATTCTGCTGAAATTAACATATCCATATTAATACAAATATATGTTTTTTTTTCAATGTCATCAAGTTGTCTCACCACGTTTATGCTTTGCTCCTGGCATTCGAGAAATTGTAATTCATTTCTGAAGTTGAGGCGCCTGAAAAAATGGGGCTTCATTAATCAAAAGTATGATGGGTGACAAATAATAATTAATTAATCGCCAGGAGAGTTTTTAACTTAACCTAAACTCCAGGCCATAGGTGATCACCAGAAAGCGGAATCTGTTCCACAATGTCGAAGGCTTAATTACTTGTACTTGTATATACTATATGAGAATACGCGCTAGGGGATAGGTTGTGTCACATAGCTGCCGGGCTATGAAGAGAACTGTGTAATGTTGAAAGACGCAGTAAACATCATTTAATTTAGTAAAGAAGTGGAGTTATTGTAGAGTACGTAGGTAGTTGATATTGTGCGTACCTGATCATACGTGTAGTAAAATGCCATCCAAAATGAGAACAAATATGCATGCGATACGGATATCTTTGTCTTAAAACGTTTCATTACTTTGTAAGCTATGTATAACCTAGCTATTATACGACAGAGCGGAAAGTTTACTTCCAGTCATAGTAGCACAGTTGCTGCGTCGCAAGACAGAGATACTAACAATGTATAGTCAGGAACAAATAGCAAATGAAGCACTTTCTGCAGTCCTCGACGCCACAGATTGACGTGAAGCAAGTGTACGCGGGATGACAGGGCATTAGTTTGCAAATCATTCACAAAGGAAGCAGGCCATGTTCCGCTGTGTCGGATAATATATTTTATTGTATTATGAAATTTATATTGCTTCCTAATGTTTACATTACAGAAGAATCGCCCGAAAGGTATACAAACATGTGATACACCCACCGCATCCTCTCCGATTGCTCGAGTACAGTCAATACGCAATACAAGTACAAGTAAGTCATCGGTATTATGGAATTCCACTTGCTAGTGATCATCTACGAAACATTTCTGTGGTCTGACCGGGAATGGATCTCATTAAATGCAGTCATAAATTCTGATCACAAAACCACGAGCCTGGTCATTTTTCCCATCGTAACGAATGTCATATTTTTCCTAAGCAATCGATTGCGGAAGTTGTTTCATCATCATCATCATAGTACATTCACGAATTTTGGTCATTTGTTGACCTGTTTCGGCCTCAAGAGGAACACCATCCAGAAGTCTTTTGAGTGGACGTCCTGGTCTTCTTCTTCCTGCAGGTTGATAAGTTGTTTCATAACTATTTAAAATTCCGTAACTCAGGGCTGTTTAAACAAATGAAGTCTTCAGCAAGTCGAATTTATGCTCCTATTTTTCTGGTTTAGGGAATATAAAGTATGTTCATTAAATATATGTATCCAATTCGTTGCAAGAAAACAGAAATAGAGGCAGCTAGAGCAACTTTTAAACGTTGAGTTCCAAATAAACCTCCACATCCTATAGTCCGATTTTGCTGATTGACAGAATATATTTTGCTTGTAAGTAATTGAATCATGTATACCAAGTTTCGTTGCGAGAAGACAAAACTTTGCGGCCGCTAAGCGTTTTCAATTTTCTCTCTAAAATTTCAGCTTGTCGACTAAACCCCATTCCTAACGGTTCAGGTTTGCTGATTAACAAACTCAATATTACTCTTATTCAACTGTTACACGTCGAGTTTCGTTTCAATAGAAACAAATTGGCGCCCGCTAGATCGCTACTTAAATTTCGGCTTTCAAACTCCGCTCCATATGACCCAATGTCATTGATTTTTGTAAGAACACCTTTCTTAATTTGTTTTAATTGCTCATACCGAGTTTTCTTTCGAAAAAAGTGAAAATTGCCGCCGCTAGAGAATTTTTTTTTAATTTTCGGTTCAGGTTAACCCCACAGGTGAGATTTTGCTGCTTAAAAAACTGGATCTTATTTCACTTTAATTGTTATACACTTTATTCAGTTGCGAAAAAAAAAGTAAAATTGTGGTCCTACATAGTTAATAGATGCACACACGCACGGGAATACACACACACTTTTGGTATTTCATTCCGCACACCATATATTTTATTTTATCTTGGTTATAACAAGTAATTTAAAGTTCGTTTTGTTGAAATTTAAGATGAGGAATCCGTGCCGCATTGAACTAGAACAGCCGCATGAAAAAATAGACGTTGAAAAGAAAATATCAGTGGGTTTGACAGTGGGAGCGTTCAGTTAGTTACATAACAAAGTTCATAACGCCTTAATGAAAGGCAAGTATTTTCTATATTAAATAAGTAATATATGTATTATATCTGTAAGAGTGGACATTTATTTTTCGCCTATTATGAATGGATGTTCACGTGTTGATGCAACGAGTAACGCTACGCTCCATCTCTCATTCGCCTCAACCTACGCTATGAAATCGTCGGTGTAATTCGGAACCCTGTAAATGGTAAAATTCAAGGCAAAATAGACACTTATTTTATCATAAGTAATGCTACGAGTGATTTCCAAATTATCGATACATTCACGACTCACGAAGTGACGAGTCAATTTATCTAGAGAATTTGGAAATCAAGAGTGGCATTTGTTAGGACTATTTAACGAATACAATTAAGTTGTTTACTCACAAATCATTATTTGAATATAGTTATTTTAAAATATTTATACATTTGATGTAAACGGCGATGTTTGAAAACATATAAGAAACGTTATATTTCACTTGTTTATCATTGCAACCAGATCATATTATTTATTGCCAAAAGATCGCAATATTGTAAGAATGCACCCTAGCGGAGAAAAAATGAAACACATCAAACTGTATATTAATTAATTTCTGATGTCCTATGATATAAATATGTCAATAATATTTTTCTGGAACGTTATTACCTGGTAAAAAATACGTTTAAGAAAGTGCAAACAGTGTTTTTTTGTGGTATAATCAATTGTTACAAATGTTTTTATATTATCTCCCGCAACCACGATGAGGTTACATTCGTGCACTATATAAGCAATCTGATAGCCACATACAGTCACTGCAAAATAATGCTGTGACCTATTCAGAATTTTAAAAAGGAGGAGCTTGATAAAATTAAACTGATAAAATAGAGGTGAGAAACGAATGTGATTGGTTGTAAATAAAAAATCATTGAAATGTGATTGGTGATTGACTCTCGTTTGGGGCATGGTTAAGTAGATAAAAAGTAATGCACGCCTTTATCATTATCAGAAGAGGTGAAAAGGAGATTTTTATACATTTTCATGAATTAGGATTGTGCTCAGTTAACAGGCTGTTTCGGTAGATGCGTGGACAAAGTAAACAGGGCGCAAGTGACGTCCTGAACAATTTTTTTAGGGATACTAGCTCATGGTATCCATCATCGCCATGATCTTCTTATTGTGTTCCCCTCACAGGAGACTGATAAACGATTTCTTTGCCTTTCCATCGTAATTCATTACTTCTTTCTCCGAGGTCAATTTGAGCCTTGAAAGCACTTCCATTTTCCATCCCCTACTTGCAAGGGATAACGTATCTTTACTGGAGACCCATTAGCTTATTCTTCCAGGTTATCTTGTTAAATCTTCATATCTACCTTGGAGGTGCCGGAGATAATGTTACCGATGTAGGCCTACTTCACTCTAACAAGATTTACCCTATTACAGGGATATGGGAGTCAATCTCTCACATTACCTCTTTGACATTCTTATCCATCATTATTGTTTTCTGCCTACATGATTACATGTCTATAACTTCTTATTTATAACCACATACATGTTCACATTTACAAGTAACTGCAAGTAGCATTGTTAATACACACAGGGAATCCATTTTAAGCGGAAATCTTTTTACAGCGTTGCAGCGACTCCTTTGCTCGCTATTGTGCTTGCACCAGCGGGGAGCGTGTTCCGTCACTCCCGGTAAATGAAGACAGTTCGAAGCTACAAAATACAAATAACTCTATTAATTTAGATTATAAAAATAGGCCTACACATAGAGGCTTATTATTCACCATTTATTTTGAACCTATTGTATGCAACTTTTTCACCAACTTCAAAAGGCAGGATTTTGTAGGAATCGTACAATCAGAACATTTTTGAGATAATCTCCGAACGCGCCTTCTATGGTTATTTCTCAACAACTAAAATGCCACCAAACAAATTCGCTGTTCAACCGCATACTTCATTTTCGATTACTTTCTTATGTTGAACCGAAAGTGCCTTTTTTTTCGGTTCAGTTATACATCTGTGTGCTCCTCCCTACTGAAGAACATTTGTGAAGCCTGCCAATGTTCCTGTGTTCCGTGTAGTTACCCCTTCCCTTTTTCACCCTATCCCTCGCGCATCTCTACTGCGCACATCCCTTCCACTCGCGAACCTGATATATGCTCGGTTATCTCAACGGACTTCATCATTCGATCGGCTCACTAAGTAGCGTTTGGTTCTTTAGAAGGGGATTCAGTGTGTGAATCCAACTCAAATGCACCATGAACTGGCGAGGATAACATGGTGATTGAGAAGATGAGCAAGTGGATTGTAACCGAGGAACGGTTAGATTTGATTTCGTCTAAGCAAACATGGAAGAAGGATTTCCAATAGGACTTAGACATGTATGCGTGTGATAGTTTAAATGATACGTTATTGTTCTATTATATTTTGGTTACTATTTGTGTCTGAACGAGTGATCAAAGATCTATTTCTGTTATGTACTCATTATTTTGTCTTTTATATAATCCACACTTATTTTCTTATTAAAAGCTTATCTTTTATGTTACGCCCCTTGTTATTATTTAAGAGTTATTATCATTCTCTATCCTATAACGAAGTTAGTTCAATCCATGCAAGTTATAGTCAGTATTTATGTTTATATGCATGTTCAATTAGGAAAGAAAGATGAATGGTTAGCCGCCTTCTATGGGCCCGAGGCAGGCTGTTTACTTGTAAATAACTTCATTAGATATCTGGAACACTTTACTAAAATACAGCATTACCATAACCCTGCGATCCCGGAAGGTAGCAGTAGTGGTGAAGGTGGTCCATTCACTCTCTATACGCGACAATTGGTTTGGCAGAGCGGGGTTCATTCTCGTTCTCTTTATACGCCACAAAATGGTTTTTCAGAGCGTGGTTAAGGGTTTGGTTTTTTGGGTTTAATTGCGCCCAAATGGTAGCAAGGCGTTTGCCCTGTGTTTTTTATATTGTAAGATATGCTGTATTTAAGTTGAAGTTATTAAGCATTAGTTTACGTGTTTGTTTTATGTTACGTAAACATCAACTCATCTTTCTTTATACCAGAACAGAGACTGATCTATGCATGTAATACTACGTTTGCCTATAGTTGTTTACATCTTGTGTCTATTATACTTAGTAAACATGCCTAGCTGGGTAGATATAATATCCAAAGACAAGCTTGTTCGTGAATTAAGCCTGCTAGGTATAGAAGTTGAAGGTGATGTAAACATATTACGTCAGCGGCTTAAAGATCATATGAATTCTCTCTCCCAGCCTGAACAAATATTAATAAAGCGTAAATTCATTGTAGATAACGCAACTCAAGAGGATTATTCGGCAGAACAGCACAAGGATATGAGTGATCGTAGACTTAGCTCTATCAAAGATTTATCTAGTGGAACTGTCTCCAACCTTTCTTCTTTTATGGAGCAGAATAATCAGCGGATTTTCCGAGAGTTGATTGGAAAAGTAGATCCCTGCGATGGTGAGGATAAGGAATCGCTAGTGGTCTTCCTCATCAAAATTAACTCGATTTTCGAATTGAAATTGGTTCCCGATGAATATTTTGTAAACTCGATTTTGAGTTGCATCGGAGGAATTTTATTGAAAATCTGGAGTGAAGTTGTTAAGTTGAGATTCTCTTGGATGGAAAGTTTAGAACATGTGAAGTGTTCGTTGTTGCCTCCTAGATTGTTGGAAGACTTTTGGATTAAATTTGTGTCACGTCGATTCCAAATGCCTAAGGAATCTTTGTTGGAATTTATCGCCAATATACAAGGAGCTTCACTTGTGTTGAATCCTTTATTTTCGGAAGAAAAGTTAATCGATCTTATTCTGCAGAATATGTCCCCGGCTACTAGACAGCATTTGGTTTTTGCTACGAAGCCGCAAAATGTAGCCGAAATGTGTGGCTTGGCCAGGAAAGTGGCGGATTTCGAGATCGCTGAAAGACAGAGGGACTTTAGGGAGAAAAGTAGAACTGACAACTTAAGTAAATCTAATACTTCAGCGAGTCGTCCTCCTTGGCAATCTAAAAAGAATCTACAATGTTGGAAATGTCAGCGGTATGGGCATCCTTCTAGAGAGTGTCGATCTTAGTCTACGTGGTTTGTTTATATATATATATATATATATATATATATATATATATATGTTTGTTTGGGATATTGAAGTATACTAATGTTAAATATGAATATTTGAGCTGATTGTACCATCTTTTTCATTGTCAGAGTTACCAGAATGAGTTTATTTAGATGTAGGTCAGGTCTTGCTAATGAGACGCAAACTAAATTCTAAAAAAAGGTGAATAGAAGTTAGTCGGCGTCCATGACCACATTATAATACAACATGTTGATCCAACTCATGTAATACTGTGGAGTAAAACACTAGCATGTTTGTAGAGAAAAAGAGCTGTATGTTAAGCTAGATATTTTGTATTATGACACATGTTGAATTGGTATATCTATGGTTCTGCTCTCCTGCTTTTGCCTGTTCTTTGTTTCAGTTAACCTTTCCCTAACATTGGCAGTTCGACCGTTTGTAAGCCTGGAGTGTTCGGCAGTCGAGCGCTTGGAGGATCCGGCCGACCCCCGAGTGCCCAGCTGACCAGCATAGTGGCTTTTGGAACTACGGATTCTTGGAGAGCGGTGGAACGGGATTGCGATCCGGCAATCCGATGATTATCGTCACCCGAGTCTTCACCTGGAACACCGCAATGTTGTGCTATGGTGGCTGAAGTAAATTGGAGTATATTTTCAGCGCTGGAATAGTCTACATGAAAGCGGGTGTGGTGATCGTGATATTGGGGACGATGGAAGATTTGCTTTGAAGTTACCGCTGGAATCCGATAGTGTTTATGTTCCCCTCCCAACGTGGGATTGCTTCTCTGGACATTACTTTGAAGCCTATGGACTCTTTTCTTTTACCCGGAGGGTGTAGGGAGAGCTATTGAACCGAAAGTGCCTTTTTTTTCGGTTCAGTTATACATCTGTGTGCTCCTCCCTACTGAAGAACATTTGTGAAGCCTGCCAATGTTCCTGTGTTCCGTGTAGTTACCCCTTCCCTTTTTCACCCTATCCCTCGCGCATCTCTACTGCGCACATCCCTTCCACTCGCGAACCTGATATATGCTCGGTTATCTCAACGGACTTCATCATTCGATCGGCTCACTAAGTAGCGTTTGGTTCTTTAGAAGGGGATTCAGTGTGTGAATCCAAACTCAAATGCACCATGAACTGGCGAGGATAACATGGTGATTGAGAAGATGAGCAAGTGGATTGTAACCGAGGAACGGTTAGATTTGATTTCGTCTAAGCAAACATGGAAGAAGGATTTCCAGTAGGACTTAGACATGTATGCGTGTGATAGTTTAAATGGTACGTTATTGTTCTATTATATTTTGGTTACTATTTGTGTCTGAACGAGTGATCAAAGATCTATTTCTGTTATGTACTCATTATTTTGTCTTTTATATAATCCACACTTATTTTCTTATTAAAAGCTTATCTTTTATGTTACGCCCCTTGTTATTATTTAAGAGTTATTATCATTCTCTATCCTATAACGAAGTTAGTTCAATCCATGCAAGTTATAGTCAGTATTTATGTTTATATGCATGTTCAATTAGGAAAGAAAGATGAATGGTTAGCCGCCTTCTATGGGCCCGAGGCAGGCTGTTTACTTGTAAATAACTTCATTAGATATCTGGAACACTTTACTAAAATACAGCATTACCATAACCCTGCGATCCCGGAAGGTAGCAGTAGCGGTGAAGGTGGTTCATTCACTCTCTATACGCGACAATTGGTTTGGCAGAGCGGGGTTCATTCTCGTTCTAGATACGCCACAATGTAACACATGACAAAAAGCAACATGCGTCCCACTACAACGCACTGAAGCAACTAACCGCTAGGAATTTGTGTACAACTTCTCTCCCACGCTGCAATCGTATTGCTCACAGCGGCGGCACAATGATGCGAGGTTTGCTCTTAAAATGGATTCCCTGTATATGTGAGTTAACTTGCTATGATTTACCTTCAAATAATTGCTCGACTGCCGCCTTCCAACCTAAGCAAGGATGACATCGGTGTAGAAGGTTCTGCCATATCCTGATAACTTCAGCACGAGAATGAAGGACAGTAATAGGTTAGATTAAGTTTCTATCATATCCCCTCAAGCTGGCTTCGCAGACCACAAGTTCCCAACCTCAAACTGATCAGTAAAACGTCCGAGTTAATGCACTCTGAGAACGCTGCTCTAGTGCGCTCAAACAAACATTGCCGAACTGACTACAGATAAGAGGGAATACAAAATGGGTATCCTATACTGTGGTCTAAATATACTGATAACGTAAAAAGTGTCGTACTGATCATATTTCATGCTGTTTGTGTATTCAACCAAGGGATGGAAAACATTGCACAAAGAGAGGCGCGATCAAACTGAGTATCTAGACGCCCGAGCCTGCCCTAAGTAGGCTTACTGTCGGATTTCTGCACGCTTTAACTGAAACAGCCTGTATATAAATACATGATTGCACAATATCAAACAACTAGTATATGAGTATAACGGTATAAAATTAATGTTGAAATACTTACTTTGGTCACTTGCATTATCGGGCAAAACCATAAACAAACAGCCAGAATTTAAAGTATTTTTCACTTGAACTGTTATTTCCACAATATCTTCTTCAGTTATGGAACTGGCTGCGTCTTGGTAGCATATTAAGCCAAATATGAATATAACCACTGCATAATACGTCATGTTTTCTTAATGGTATGTTCTATTTACTACTGGTAATTAATTTTCTATCTTAATGTTTATTTCCATCGATGCCATTACCGGTTCATAATCTAAAACGTTGATTAATATTCAGTACATGAAGATAATGATTCAAACCTGGATTATTACTGTTATTATGGTGTTATTATTGTTTTATTATTATTGTTATTATTATTGTTATTATTATTGTTATTATTGTTGGTTATTATTGTTGTTATTATTATTGGTTATTAGTACTATTATTAGTATTATTATTATTATTAATTATTATTATTATTATTAATTATTATCATTATTATTATTATCATTATTATTATTATCATTATTATTATTATCATTATCATTATTATATTCATTATTATTATTATTATCATTATTATTATTATCATCATTATTATTATTATTATTATCATTATTATCATTATTATTATCATTATTATCATTACTATTATCATTATTATTATTATTATTATTATTATTATTATTATCATCATTATCATTATTCTTATTATTATCATTATCATTAATATTATTATTATTGTTTGTTATTATTATTGTTATTATTATTGTTATTATTATTGTTATTATTATTACTATTATTGTTGTTATTATTATTGTTGTTATTATTATTGTTTGTTATTATTATTGTTATTATTATTGTTATTATTATTATTGTTATTCTATCTATCTATCTTCGGGCTTTTACAGCTGCTGCCGTCTTCCCGTGCCAAACCTCCAAAGCCTACGGTCTTGGACATCTTCGATGCTTAGCCCTCTTGCTTGTATTACTGGCTTCATGTTTTCCTTCCATGTTAACCTTGGTCTCCCTCTTTTCTTCTTTCTGTTCGGATGCCATTCATATAGTTGCTTCAGCCATCGCTCATCTTCCATTCTTAAGACATGTCCTAACCACTTTAATTCCTTCTCCTCAATTCTTTCAATTATGCTTTCTCTGCTTCCATTATGTTTCTAATTTCCTTATTTGTGACATGTTCTAATCTAGACATTCTGGCACTTCTGCGTAAATAATCCATTTATAGAGCTATTAGTCTATTCTTGTAGTACTTATTGATTGTTCATACCTCACTTCCATATATTGCAACAGATTCCACCAATGTTTTACCAATATATTTTTTGTGTCTTTCCAAATATGCTTATCCCACCATATGGAATTTAACGATGATATTATTTTGCTACCCAATTCAATTCTATGTTTTATGTTCTCTTTGCCTATACCTTCAATGTTATCCATAATTATTCCCAAATATTTAGTTTGTTTCACTTGCTTTATTTGGATTCCTTCTTCCAATATTAAAATTTCTTGTTCATTGCTATTTATTGCCAGATATTCTGTTTTTTGTAAATTTACTGTGAGACCCATGATTCATATGTGTTTTTCAACCTTTTTATCATGAATTCCATATCAAATTTGTCTTGCGCTAAAGCCAGTTGATCATCGGCAAATTGTAATGTCAGCAAAACGCTGTTGCCTGTTGGGATCCCCATACCTTTGCAGCTTTGTTTCCATTTCATTAATATAAATTCTACATAAATATTAAATAAAATTGGTGATAGACTGCACCCTTGTTTCAATCCCTTTGTGATTTTTATAGGATTAGACATTATATTTCCAATTATAACATAAGCGGAGTTATCTTTATAGATTTGTTTAATTTCTATTAGGTTGCTATCAATATTGTATTTCTCCAATACTTCCCATAATTTGTTCCTCGGTATTGAGTCAGAAGCTTTCTCTAAATCTATCATTGTCAAGTGGGTTTCTTCTCCAACTGCAGTCCGTTTTTCAATAACTGTTGTATTGCAAATATATTGTCAACACATGACCTTCCTGGTCTGAATCCATTTTCATCTTCTCCTAATTTGTCTTTAATATCTTTTCGTAACTTTGTTTTAATAACTTCGTAAATATTCTATATAATGTGCTGTTTATACTTAGTCCTCTGTAGTTTTTTGCGTCTCTTCTATCGCCCTTCTTGTATATTGGTACAATGTAGCTTATTTTCCATTCATCAGGAATCTTCTGTATTGCAATGCACTTATTAAACAAGTCCCTCAATCTACCTATTACATTTTTTGGGTCATATTTAATTAACTCATTGGGTATGTTTCCCGGCCCTGGTGCCTTTTTATTCTTTAGGGTTTGAATTTATAATTCTATATCTATTGTATCAAATTCCAGGACGTTCATTTCTATAGTTGGATTTTCTATTGTTTCCATAAACTCATTTCTAGTTTCTGACAGTAAATCTTTGTAATGTTTTTCTCTCGTCAGATTTTACTAACACATTTATTATTATATTTATTATTATTATTATTTTATTATTATTATTATTTTATTATTATTATTATTTTATTATTATTATTATTATTATTATTATTATTATTATTATTATTATTATTATTATTATTATTATTATTATTCATTATTATTATTAGTATTATTATTATTATTATTATTAGTATTATTATTATTATTATTATTATTATTATTTTTTATTATTATTATTATTATTATTATTATTATTTAGTGAGCCGCCAGCTAAAGTGAGAATTTTATTTTAATGTGATTATAATTCACTCTTTAATGTATCCTTAAACACGGAATTTGACCGAACGTAAAAAGCTAAGTCCTAGTTTGGTGCTAGGTTTTATTGAACGATATATTATAACAGGTGGACATTATTGGCATGTAGTGAGTATTTTGCACATAGCTTATTTGCTTCTGTTGTAGTCGTGTGTATCAGGTGATCACATCGTCGCAATCTAACAAGAATCACCTGCCAGGAAATCGATCAAATTCCATTTTTAAATATATATATATATATATATATATATATATATATACATAAATATTGCGTTTATTAAGAATAGGGGATCGATCAAATTTAGTGTCTAAGAAAACAGTGAGCTGCATGATGTTTATAGGAAACCACATGTAAGAAGAATAATTAAGTCGCGTATACTGTGATGGTCGAGACAAGTAATACGAATGGAAAATAAAAAAGGGCTTGGGAACTTCTTGTTGGGAAATAAGAAGGAAAACCTCAGAGGTAGACCAAGAATGAGGTGGGAGAGTAACAATAACCATGATTTTACGGAGGAAATTATACGGGGATGATTGGAAAACGTTAGCTCAAGGTAGGGATGTATGTTATGTCCGAGCAACCCACAAGAACTCGGTTTCGATGATAGTGAATCAGTTATGTTAATTATATAATACAAGTCGAAATAGATTCTGGGGTTTATGAAGCAAATGGTGTTTTTTTAAATGGCAATTCCGAATGTAAAAATAATACTTTTTTTAACATCACGCTTTCTTTTTTTCTGACGGTGAGAGCCATTCCTCACCCAAAAGTACTGCGGACTATCTATCACAAGCAACTGACTGCGAAAGCTACATTACGGAATCTAATATATAAATAGGTAAAGACCAAACAGTGCAGTACCATTTTCTCCTCTGGTTGTCAAACGATTCCCTTTTTTTTTTTTTTTTTTTTTTGTTAATAGCAGCTATTGACGATATTTAGTGTAATATTTTTAAAAAATTGAAGCAGCGCATAAAATACGAACAAACAAATAAATAGTTCAATACTAATATAATTCAAATGAAATTCCATTGAGGTGAATAGTCATGAGATAAAAATTTAAAATGTACCTGTTGGCAGGTGCCCTCGTCCTGAATTGTATTAAAATGATGTATTTAAAATATTATTTGGAGGCCTTTCGGAAGTTAACTTCCATCATCAGTAGGATGAGTATGCGCTACTAGTTGATATATCTAAGATGTTGTAGACGTTGATGGCAACTCTAGCGACGCATCAGGACCATCAGCGTCTACAACATCTTCGATACATCAATTAGTAGCGCATACTCATTCTGCTCATGATGGAAGTTAACTTCCGAAAGGCCCCCAAATATTATTTTAAATGCGTTATTTTTATATGGTTAAGGTTGACGGCACCTACCAACAAATACATTTTTAATTTTTTAATTTGTATCTTATAAAACAAACAAACACACACACACACACACATATATATATATATATTATATATATATATTATTTCATTCAATAACTTACCCAAATAAAACAAAATTGTAATTGATTATTTTAATGAGTTCATTTGGGTATTATTAATAACTAATTTTAAGTAGTTTGAGCTTGATTTTTAAATTTAAATTTAAATTTTGTTTCGTATCAATACACGGGGGCTCTTAAACTGTGATAAATTGTTATTCATTTATTTAATTATGGTAGTACTGAAATATTTCGTATTGTAAGTACATATAAAAGCGTATGGTCTCAGATGTACAATGAACAAATGTATAAGAGTAAAATAAAAAATTAAAAACATGCAAATACATATTTTTTTTTTCAAATTTTTAATAATGATTATGATCGAATTTTGACCACTAGGCAAACACTAGTATTTTTAATTTAATAAAAATTTTGGGGTATGCGCCTTTTTCACGCCAGATGCCTCAAAAAATAGCTCACTGAGTCTTGGTGCTAGGACATTTTTTAGACAATTTTGTAGGGATGGATAAATCTCTATTTTACGGCAAGTCACAAGACTTTTCATACTTCTCATTCTAACGATATAATTTCCATTGTCAAATATAAATCACTAAACATCACTAAACATCACTAAAATGCACATACTTATGGAAAAATATTACATACAAATTCTGAGTGATCAGAGTTAGAAGAATTGGAATATAAATCTCTGTAGATCTGATTATGAAATAACCACTTGGAGATAAGTAAAATTTGTAGTATTTATTTCAGTTCCCTTCATTTGTTTTTTCAATACTAATTTTTTATATGCGTCTACAGTAGAATAAAAAATGTAAGTAATTTGATAAATGGATAGATAACGTGTTACGGTTTCTTTCAACACGTGATCATCAATTAAGATGTTGCACGCCAAAATGTAATACAAAAAAAGTAAAAGGTCATAGAAGTGACGGAACATTTCATACACAAGTTAAAAAAATAGTGTTTCCGAGAATGAATGGAGGCTTGATGGGGTTTTATAAAAATTTTCCTAAAACTAGAATTAGTTTTGTTTTTTTTTTTTATTATTAAATCCATAATCATTCACCCTTTCTCTCTCTCTCTCTCTCTCTCTCTCTCTCTCTCTCTCTCTCTCTCTCTCTCTCTCTCTCTCTCTCTCTCTCTCTCTCTCTCTCTCTCTCTCATTTATAAATTTAGTTAATTATTAATTCAAACCATATCTCTTTATGCCTATAGGAATTTTTACGTGTCTCACGCTATCATGTCCTTACAAAGACACGATCTGTCGGGAGAGGATTTCTAATTCTAGGTCAGTAGAACTTCATCGGATGAGTGATCAGCTCAATACAGGGACCAGCTCCCACTCAAAACAAACACTTAAGATAAGACACAAATCACTCATACATTTGCTGAACAAGGTGAGTGAGATGAGGATTACTACGATCAGGTAGTGTTCGGAGTTGAGGAACAGTGATTATACAGTACGTCCTATAATCATTATTTACAAAATGTTAAGTACGATAAGCATTTTTTCATGTTTTA